>JAEMBS010000399.1:0-25000 GCA_018467065.1 Ephestia elutella
TCCGGGGTAAGATCGGCTTCGGTAAGCGCCGCCATGGCCGCTTCCGCGCTAATCAATCGTGAGTGGAGGTGATCCGCTCTTAGCAGTATGGCGCCCTCCCTGTCCTTCCGGGACAGGAGTCCTCCGGCCGTCACAAACCATCTCAATTCGTTGGCGAGTGTCGCCCTAGCATTGGAGGCCTTCGCCATCGCGTCAAGTCACAAACAAAAAATAACAAAAGGTAAATAAAGAACAACAAAATCAAGCAACTACACGAAGAACCGCGGTAGGTATGAGAATGGCACAAACCCGGAACGCACGGTACAAACCGCAAACAAATACAAAAAAGGTTACAAATATTCTTATACAAACAAACTAAGAAAAATCTAATAATTTTTACAAACAATTAATTATTTTTTACAAACGAACAAATAGAGGGTAGATAAACTACGCTCTGCTACCAGAAAATGTGCAGAGCAACTACGCTCTGCTGCCAGAAAATGTGGCAGCGAGAATCCGGACAAACGAAGCGGCGGGAAGAATTCTGTACCGGAACTTCACCGGGAAAAAACCACCGGTAAAAATAAGTACCGGGAAAAAATCTCCACGCGGCACCACGTTTGCCCGACTAAAACCTAACTAACTTAACGCAGTCTGCTACCACCGTAGCTTATGAAGGGAGCTACAGGGCCCTATATGATAACCTAACCTATAAATTAACTAGAATTGAACACTTACCAAACTAAATCTTCTTTCTCTTCGGATCCAAACTTGAGTGTCTTCGGGAAGGGGGAATTCCTAATTACCCTACCTAACCCTTGAGATCTCAATTCCCCATAACAACTAAATAGATTTCTTCCCGTAGTTTCACTCGGGAACAGCCAGATGTGAACAGCCAGCCACGTTTCACCTCTCACAAGAAAAAGTCACAATAACAGAGTTTTTCACAAACACAAATTCAATAGTTATTTAACAAACAGGAAATTCACAATTATCACTCAAACTAAACAACAAGCAAAAGACGCGAGACCGCTCCGCGTATTAAAATCAAACCGATATCGCCCTGGACAATGCAATGGCGGACTACACGATGCATTCCACGCTAGCCGTGTGAAAACCCCGAACGCCCTCTGGCGGCAGCAATGCGAAACGCCTGCGTTTAGTTTTACCCAATATATTACAAACAGAAATCTAGGTCTTAAGGTAGGCCAAGTAGTTTGGAAAAGGGACTACGTCTTATCCAAGGCAAGTGATAACTTTGCTAGTAAGTTAGCCCCTAGGAACATTAAATGTGTGGTAGAGTCTCCTCTACCACACATTTAATGTTCCTGTAAGTAGGTGATCTTACTTATCGCTTACGTGCCATAAATGGTAAAAAGATAGGTTTAACACACATAAAAGACATTATACATGTCAGTTCCTAAACATAGTTCATAAGTACCTAGCTATACGGTAGGCATAGAATAGAAAGTGAGAACCGAGTGTGATAGGGTGAGAGAGGGTGAGTGAAATGATGAATGTTAGACTAGGGTATGATAGATAAGCCTGAAGGAGAATGTGAAAGGTAGTGAGTCTGTGAACTAAATTTTTGTTTGACCTGCAGGTAGATCATATCGCGTTGGCTATTTATTTTATGTAAGTAATTGAGAAAGAAGATAAAGCACTCGCAGTCATTTTGTATTCTGTCCTACAATTAGTTAAGATTTAGTTTAGGATAATTTCCTTTCAACACTCGAATGAGTTATAAACGTTTCTCACGTTATGTATTTCCATTAACAGTTATGTGTCGCACAAGCTGTAAGAAAAAGAGAATTTTCTGCAACTGCAGAAGGTACTGTAAGTGCCACCATGAGTTGTTACTGTTTATAGTACACTCACAGAATCTAAGAAGAGTTGTTATTTTAGGATACACTCACAGAATTTAAGGAGAGTTGTTATTTTAGGATACACTCACACGCTAGAATATAAGAAGAGTTGTCACTGTAAAGTGCACTCACATACACATAAATGACACCTTTTATAGGTCATTGAACACTGAAGAATCATAGTAGGTAGGAAGGATGAATATCCTTGTATCTTCTCTTCAGTGGCATTAAGCTGATCCCAAGATTTAGGTCATAGGGCTGAAGAGGGGAATAAAGAAAAGAAAACAGAATAGGCTAAGATACATACGTTTAATTGTAAACTACATTAGTTATATAATAGAATTCCACTGAGACTCAGATGTCATTGGTAACTCTGTTGCTCATTGTTTAATTTTGCATGCTTTTATATCCATTAAGATATTAGAATAGAATTGTTTGCCGATGGGGTCGTTGTCATTCGTTGGTCGACCTTGTCTCGGAGTATTTTTGTTTTTGTTTCGCGAATAGTGCCTCGTACCTCACCCCTTCTTCGCTCTTGCCAAGGGGGTATGTTGCGTGTATTATACGCAACCGTGTTAAATTTCACATATACTGCACTTACGTCTGTTGATTCGCACATTCATTACACATAATTGTTTATTTAGCTATTATTTTAACGCTTTTGGTCATTAATCGTCTTCCAAAACAAACACATCTGTTTGTTTCCGTAACGTCAACCTGTCACCTTGGATGTTTGACAGTGACGTTTGACAGTGACATTTGACGAAGACGTTTGGAAATGGTCCCTATACATAGGTGGTGTGTTGCGATGGACGCGTTGGTAGAATGTTTTTTTATTTACTTATATTTGTAAATAATATAGGTAATTGGTCAAAATTTATAGAATAATAATTTAAACAAGGATTTTATTAGATTAACTATATTTTTTTCTTCGAGATGAATGTCGCACTCCTATAATTTTGTCTCTGGTCGGAATATATGTTTGTCTCTGATTTCGTGTCGACACTAGGCTGACGTGGAGATTACCTCGTTCAAGATGATTGATCTTGGTTCCAAGGCGCTCCATGGCTGGACGCCTCGCTTTTTAAAACCTCCATAAGTGGAAAATAAGATGCAGCGGCCCGGTGAGTCCATCTCCCTGGCGTTCTGCTGGTCTTTTATATGAATATTGTCGACACGATGTTAATAGTGTTCTCTGTTGTTTCAGAATACGCCGCTGCTAAGCTTAGGTTTTAAGTTGTTAGTTTACGCTTTATTTTTCAATATTCCACGTTCCACGTGTTATACTTTATTAGTTTACTCGTTTAAACTATTTTTCCTCGTGCTCTGACACGTAATTTAATGTCGTGACATGGTTACTTCAAAATAAGTTTCTACTCCTATTTTTCTTCCTTTTCATTGTACATACTGGTTACAATGACCCTGATCCTAAGGGTAATCATCTTCTTTGGATAAATAACCCCTATTTGTCCCAGTAAAACAATAACACTTCGTGTAAGCAAAGAGGATTGCCGACCACCATTCGATACAAGACCACATGGCCTGATGTCTCCGAATCAACAATCCAGGACCCCCAGCTGTTCCTACATTACTGGGAGTGACGAGGTGATACAGTTTACTAGAAGAAAGGAGAGGACCTAAATGGGATTTACCAAGTAATATCCATTTTATAACTAGAACTTAAACTTTAGAATTTATTTTAAGGCAGAGACTTCGCCTAATATGATTTGTTCCTAGTTTTACCACATAGAGAGGACGCTCTCAACCTTTGTTAAAAGGTAGGTCTTATAACCAATATTAAGAATAAGGACATTTTTCTATGTCATGTGTTTTCATAGGTTATGATAATTAGACTTTAGTCTTAATTAGTTTGTTTTAAGAAACATGTTAGAAAAGAAAGGATTTGTTAAAACATTCCTATAGAAAGAATTAGTAATAAGGAATAAGAATATTTAACTACTAAAAAGTGAGTTTACCAAATATGTATATTTTCCTGTAATATATTTAACTTGATATATAAACAATTAACTTGTTTAATTGATTTCAACTAATAGTTGATGGCGCCCTTGTTAGAATAGAAACACAACATATATCTGGTCCCTTTCTTCAAATGTAACATTCCACAGAGCGACAAGAACCCACCGACCCACTCCGGAGTCTCCTACATAACGCACCACTGAGCTGGCTGTGCGTTTGTCCACCGGTGGCAGGCCGTGTTTTACACGCCTGTCCTATAGTGGGTAATAATGTCCGGCCAAAATAAACGGTGTCCGGCCTGTCCGGCTTTTGTTAGGCTTTTTACATTTCGCAAACGAGCGAGCGCCGAGCGTGGCCGAGCGTAGACGACGCCCGCCCCCCTGTGATTTGTCGGTATTACCAAAAAAGATATATTTTACATTCAATTTTTTTGTTTTTGATTTTTAAATATCTGCTATGTACAGATACAGACCAGTTACAGTTTTATTATAAGTATGTACTTTTTTATATTGATTGATTTATATTGATGATTTGAACAGGGCCGCTTCTGTTTCCGCCACATCCTGTTTCCCGAAGGACCCAAGTACGACAGTCGCGGGCGCATGTACGAACCTGCGCACGGCGCCAAGCTGAGCCACCGCAACTTTGCGCACACGCGCAAGCCCAAACAGGTTTGTTATATATTATTACTAACTCTTACCCGCGGCTTCGCCTGCGTGAATTCCCCACAGAAATAGTGCTTTTTCCAGGATGAAAAGTACCTTATGTCAATCTCGGTAGGTACTTCTATGTGTATGCGAAATTTCAGGAAGATTGGTTCAGTAGATAAAGCGTGAAGAGGTAACAAACAAATAATCAAACAAACAAACTCACTTTCGCATTTATAATATTTAGGATAGGGCTAGCTGTTGCCCGCGGCTTCGCCCGCGTGAGTTTCGCTTAGATGAATATCATTTTGTGTTCCAAACTATAGAGTAACCTAAACTCAAGTACCGTAAACTGCTGCAACTTATCCAACTACACACAAATTTGCCTATTTCATTTGAATTACGATATATCGCATTCGCTTGCTTTATTCTCATTTTCTACCATCCTGTAGTAACTATTCATTATTTGGGCAACATATTTTTCTATTTTTTATAATTGTAACTCCATTAATACTCTGTCAGTTGTGCGACAAAGATCGGTGGGTGAGGCAGCATTTTTTTTGCGCTCCAAAACATTGCACATACAAACAAACTTGTGTCTTTTACATACAACTTTGCCTACGACTTTGAGCCCTTGTAATTTAGAAAATTGGTGGAAATTAATAAGATTTGGAGTCTCAATAGTAAGCCAATATGCTTGTCTTCCATTTAAAAACAATTGAGAGTCAAAATTGTGAATAGGTTCCGAGAAAATCGCAAAAAACGTCAAATTCCGTGCAAAGATGCAGCAGTTTACGGTACCTACTCAAAATTTCAGCCATTTGGTTATCCCGTACAAAATACAAATACAAATACAAAATCATTTATTCAGTAAAAACACATTTACATTGCAAGTGGTTGAGGCCTTCTAGTAAGTATAACAATACTCGTGTCAGAAGACCTCGCTCTTCCATTACATATTATACATTTTATGTATTTTACCGATACTTTTATGTTATAATCTAAATAAAAGAAACAAAAGATCTGTGTGTGTATATTATTACTGTACTGAGTTAAGCTAAGCGAATAAAGAGGTTCTCAACCTCATCATATGTAAGTGTCTTGAGCCAGTCTGTCACTATGATTTTACACTCGTGTATTGGTTTAGAGTAAATTAAAAGTTTTTTATTAATAATTTTATATAGGTAAGTACTTTGTGAATTATATTGTCGTCTTGCAGTAGCTGTCTTTATTATTGGTCTCGATGGTAATATGGGGTTTTTTCTTCTAGTATTTAGGATTTGAGAATCAACCACTAGGGTTTTATGTAGTTTTAAGATTGTGTTCAATATGTACAATTTACGAATCGATAGCAGTTCACATTCCTGATATAATAAGTTTGTTGAAAACCGGAATTTTTTAAGATACATTGTCTTAAGTAGAGCACGTTGCGTTCTTTCTAGCTGTAAAAGCTTAGTTTTTGTTGCACTTCCCCATACGGGGATGCAATATGTTATGATCGACTGTGCTAGGGCGATATAGATTTGTTTTAGCAAGACCTTGTCAGCAATATATCTTAGCGTTTTAAAAATCCATATCAACTTTCTAATGCGATTATTTACAACTTCTATATGGTCATGCCACGAAAGACGTTGATCTAATACTACTCCTAGGTACTTTGTTTTGTGAACTTTATCAATAAGGGGGCATCCGCAAGTTAAGCTGTTCTCGTTGTTACAGTGGTGTATTTTTATACTGAAAGAAGTATCAGGTTGGGTCCTTTTGCTTGGGGAGAAACAGATATAATTTGTTTTCTGTGTATTAAGGGTAAGTAGATTTGTATTTAGCCAGTTCCCAATCTTACACATTCCCATCTCAGTGCTCTTGCGAACATAGTCCCAGTCAGGTCCAGAGAAAACAACTGCAGTATCATCTGCATAGCAGAAGACCCTACCCCACCTATTTCCAATTTACACAAATCATTTATGTAAATTAGAAATAGAGTAGGTCCAAGCACACTGCCTTGTGGCACACCATAGGTTACGTCATATTCCTGACTGATTTCCTGGCCGATTTTAACCTTTTGGGTACGATTGGTAAGGTAACTTTTAAATAGTTCCAGTGACGTGCTTCTTATTCCTATGCATTCCAGTTTCCGGAGAAGAGTGGGGACAGAGACTGTGTCAAAGGCCTTTTTCAAGTCGAGAAAGACTGTTAAACATTTATTACCTTTATCGATCTGTTCTGTAATAAGAGTAGTTATGTCAGTTACAGCATTTTCTGTCGATATACCTATTCTGAAACCATATTGAGAGTCGGATAGTATATTATATTTATTTAAATATTCAGTTAAACGTTTATTTAGTATTTTTTCTAATATTTTCGATATAGCTGGAAGAACTGAGATCGGTCTATAATTGCTGACACAGCCTTTGTCTCCACTCTTGTGTACTGGCGTTACAATAGACTTTTTTAGGAAGTTAGGGAATATACCATTATTAAAACATAAATTGACTAGATAGACAATAATAGGAATTATAGCGTCCTTAGCCAGTTTAAGAAATCCAGTTGGAATTCCATCCCAACCAGGAGCACTGCTGGTCTTTAAATTTACAAGAATATCATGAACTTCTTCTGGGTTGGTTTCTAGTAGAACAAAAGAATTCAGTTGCGTATTGGAACCAATGGGTGATCTATTGGGGTTTACATTATTTTTTGATTGAATATCCTCTGCAAGCAATTTACCAATCTGAACAAAGTAGTCATTTACGTAATTAATAGATTCTTCCGCATTAGCCTTCACTTCTAATAATTTTGCATTGTCCGTTTTTATTTCTTTTGGTATGAGTTAAGTTTTTAATGTTGTTCCAAAGGGATTTTTTATTTGTGTAAGATTTTGCCAGAAGTTCTTTTTCATATTTGCGTTTTAATATTCTTAGTAATTTTGTACAATGATTTCGGTATCTTTTATAACTAATTTTTAAAATATCATTATGGGGATCTTTTTTAAGTTTATTTTGTAAATTATTGCGATGTCTTATACACTTGAGCATTCCAGGAGTGACCCAAGGTTTTATATTTCTATTTCTTTTAGGTATAGGTTGTATGAAAGTGTTTTCTTTTAGAGCGTCTTGAATCTTAATAGTCAACTGTTGCACAAGAATGTTGGGATCATCTACAAGAAGTAATTGGTTCAGATTTTTATCCAGTAACGATTGGAGTGCTTTGTTGTAGTCGGTTACAGTTTTTGTTTTAGTACATGTGTTAGTAATATTCATTCTAGAGAGTTTTAGAAATATTAGGGAGTGATCTGTTACAGAAGTCCGTGTCCTGCGGGAATATATTAAGTACTCGTAGTACAGTTGCGGCGTTGAATCAAGAGTGATATTTCATTCAATAAACGATAGTCGTCTGCTCGTTATCTACCATTTCCCGTGTACCACCACTCCCACCCCGAGTCCCTCTTTGTCCCGTGTCCTGTCTAAATAGACTCAATGCTCATTAGGTTGAACGACTTTTGCTAAGGCCCCATTTTCATTAATTTTATAGAGTAGCTGGTCTCTTGGAGTTCTTCATCAGATGTTCCATAATTTTTATATGTAAGCAGAAAAATGCTCATCAGGTTGAACGACTTTTGCTAAGGCGCCATTTCCATATATGTAATAGTCTGGTCTCTTGGAAATCTTCATCAGATGATCCTGATATTTGATTTTTATACGTCAACCGAAAATGCTCGTCAGATTGATAAACTTTTACAAAGGTACCATTTCCATATTTCTTATAGTTTAGCTGTTCCGTTATGGTTCTTCATCAGGTGTTCCAGTTTTCAAAATCAATGATAGCCTACTTATATGTTGCCCAGGCTTAATAGCTACACAACAAAAAAAGTTTCATTCAAATTCGTCCAGTAGTTTTTAAGTGAAACGTGTACATACATACATACAGACAGACAGACAAGAAATTCCAAAAAAATTTTTTGCTTTCTATTATTCTTTTTAAGTGCCCCTCTATCCATTTCAGTCAAAAATACTAAATGTACAGACAAAATATTTTTACTGTTTTATTATATAAGGTCCCCTTAAATCAAGCGCAAATATTTTAAGGGCTGCTCAAATAAGAATATCTACTTGGATTTTTCTGCTTTTTACAAAAATCGACACGTTAGTTTCAGAGATATTAGCGCTTTTCCATTTTAGAAATTTCACGTCAAGAAACACCCTGTGTACAACATTACTATACCTTAGCATAAATTTTTTACTACGATCATTTCATTGCTCCGCCCACATTTGAACAGCTGATACACCGCGACCTTTCTAATGACCGTCGAGAGTTCGAGACTAATAAAATACAGAAGTTCCACTCAAGGGCATATGATAGTACCTACCCAATTACACAGATAACAACAATACAACACTGCACTACGACAAAGTCCGAAATTTAAGTACCTACCTAGGCAGTAAATTATCTCGTGTGTTAAGACCAACGCTTCGATATTAAAAAATCTTGGCTTAAGAAATTCATCACATAAATAATCATCGACTGTAAAAAGTACACATTAATCGTATTAACAGCAGTAGGTAGGTACTTACCTACTTGCAATTCGACCGTACGATAGTTTGCCAATTTGGTGAATAAAAACTAATGTAGATCCTACCGATAACCTGATCCAGGTTGCATCCACAGCTGTGAGCTGTGATGCGCTGGAAGCGAATACCGAACACGAAGAACGAACTTCACGTTAAACGTTAAAAGAAATCGCTTATCTGCAATGTATTTAGTCTTTGCATTGCCTACTATTATTTTACTACTAAATAAAATCAAGCGGCGAAAACATCACAAAGGCGACGACACCGACAAAGTCAAGTGCCGAAATCACAGACTATTCAGTAACCAGAGATTAAACTTCTTGCAATGCACATGTTGCATGTTAGTATTGTTCGGCTTATTGATTCTTGTATTATTAGAACTTTGAATAATAAATCAAAATTATGTTTAGATTTAAATTATTTTTATCAAACGATTCTTAATTTGGCTTGTAATAAATAAATACGGACAAGTTCCGATACAATTGAGGTGTTCGATGGCCACAGCCGTGGGAGTAAGCATTGCTAGAGTTTACACATGTTAGGTAACTTCAGGCGTGGTCCCTAGTCCATGGGTGACCACAAATAGCACAGAAATTAAGCAATAACAGTTAACAGTAGGTACAGGCTACCCTGATTGATAGCAGTTGTAAAGCTGTCAGAAACCATTAGGTAGCCAGTGGCCAACACTATGGCTACTTGCACACACAAAAAACATAATACCGACACAATCGGTTTAAAATTTTACTTTTATGCATACGATTTTAATTATTACAATACAATGGTAAGCCTTATCTTATTTGATATTTTAGCTTTAGCTCTGTACGCGTACATAAACTATTCTGTGCTACGCGAGGCGGTATTCTTTTGTCAGCAAATCGGCACGTGTACACCTTTTTTTAAATTATTTTTCTCTTTCTAATTCTAAGTAATCGACTATTTCTGTCCTTCTTCGAGCGATTCACTCTGCCGGCCCCCAAATTTTAGTGTTTTTCAGTCGGTGTTAATTGCTCAATCAGGCGAGTTGTTTGCATTGCAATGATGCCATATCAATACTCTGACCAGGATTTGCACGGATTGTGTGTGAAGTGAGGGCATTGGACACTATGCGTTGGTAGTGATAGTGACCGGGAAGTACTCGCAAAAGTGCGTTCTTATTGTATGGCCCGGGCCAATGTGTGTGTGGAAGAGAACGGTGGATGTTTGCAAAACCCTGTGGCAAAACCTAATGAAAATTCAATAGGTAAGCAGTTATGTAATGTAAACTTTTGTATCCAACCAAACGGAAGCGAGATAGTATTGCCACAATAATTTGAACTTCCCAGTCCTTCTAATTAATTTCATTTTTTTTTTTTCATAAAATAAATTACTTGAGGATTTCTGTTGTTATCAAAACTTGATAGTTATCGCGTTTCAAAGGCGGCAAAGTTCTTTTTAAAAGAAAGGTACCGGTGGTTTTAAGTATGAAAATAAAATTTAAATATCTTTGCCTGGCCTCCGTGCTACTGCGATGCCGGTAGCCTAAAACCTGAGGTTACTTCGTATTTTAAGACATGTAAGAAACATTTATTCGGTATTTAGAGGAATTTCTCAAATTCCCGTATTTGTGGGAAATTTATGAATTGCAACATTGACTACAAAAAAGTTTTAAAATACGGTTGTCTCTGTTTATCATACGCTATCCGTTAAAGAAAAACAAAGACAGCAAGCCCAATACGCAAGGGGCGTAGCTTATTACCTTGAATGAGTTAATATTACAGCATGTACAGGAGGTTGGCAAAAAGAAAATAATTACTTTGTTTGAAATATGTAAAAAAAACTAGCGTGTCGAATTTCTGGAATTTACTCCTAAAAGATTTCTTTGGTGTATGGGTACCAGCCCTTAAAATATTTGCGCTTAATTAAAGGGGACCTTATATAAGGTGGACTCAAATTAACTACAAATATTTTCAGGACTGGCTCCAGGAGGCTAAATAAACGTATTGGAGATAACATTTTAAAAATCGATACGCTAGTTTTTATTTATTTTTTTTCTAACAAAAAAGATATTATAAAATGATGACATTTAGTATCATACTGTAGATACATGTTAGACAATTCATTCATCTATAAGCTCCACCCACCAAATAATAGTAGAAAGCTCCACCCACCAAATAATAGTAAAATTTAATTGATTTGCCGTCTTCCTCTTTTTTATCAAAAGTGCGTGGAAGACAGAGTTTTATTTATTTGTGTGGATTAACACACACACACATACACACACACACGCACACACACACACACACACACACACACACAAATAACATAAGATAGCCTAATAACTAATAAGATGATAATTTAAGTGTAAGTTTTGGGGTTTAAGGCGACTAGGACAGCAAACACGTGAATTTGGTTTATCAAATTTATTAATTAGTTTACAATTTACAATAAAATAATACTTCCCATCACACTTTTCACACGTAAACGTAAAAGTGCACTCATCTGTCCACAAAATGTTATTATTTCGGTTCCTACACAACCACTGCGAAAACTCCACTCTGTCTTCATAGTCCGTCGGGAGCATCTCCTGAACCCTCAGAATATGATAGGGATGAAATCCCTCGCTATGCAACACTTTTAAAATGTATGATTTCGACACAAAGAAGACACGTGCGGCGTCTTCAGAGCTGGCCACCGGGTGTCTTAAAAAAAAGTCCAACACATCTTCTTCCAGCAGCAGCAGCCAGTAGCAGATTGTCATATTCAAGTAGTCTTGGTTTTAATATCGGTAAGGCATTTTTTACAACATACAACTTCATGTCAAAGCTTTTTATTAGACCAATCTCCAAGACAACGTCTATGGTATATCTCTGGTATGTGCACAGAGTATATCAAAATGAGGTTGTAACATTCCTCCCCAATTAACTTAAAGCATTTCTTCGATTAATCGACGAGGTGCTTGCATCTGCCGGTTCGGGAATACACAGAGTATCTATCAGCAGAGTCGACAAAGTATGTAATGTTTTGTCTCATGTCAAGGTATGTATTTTTTAACATCTTTATTAAACATGGTCGTTACTACTGTGTAATAGTTTTAGGTCGGGAAAACAATTAAATACGTAGGTGATAAAGAAAGTCAAGTGCGAATGAGGCCATACCAACTAGTAGATCTATCAAAAGGTTCAACATTTTTGCTCTCACTAAAACATAAATAAAAGCCAAACTTTATTTTCGCCATTCGATCCGTAGACGCTGTTACTGGACGAATTACATTCACTTTTTAGTGTTCGAACGGGACCCTATTACTAACACAGCTTAAGAATACGAATAATTAAATTAAAACAACTAGTCGTTCGCTGCGAACGTAGACCTCGCGATTATTAAAATACAATATTTATTTTCACAAAAAATTAAATATCTCAAAAACGGCTGGACCGATTTTGATGCCCAACGAACTTGAAAATTCTATTAACCATCCCTACATATATTCCAACTTTCATCAAGTCCTCCGTGGCCCAACGGTCATCACGCCGGACTGCCACACTGGAGGTCCCGGGTTCGATCCCCGGTCGGGTCAAGATGGAAAATGATCTTCAAATTGACCCGGGTCTTGGATGTTTATCTATAGATGTATTTGTTATAAAATATAGTATCGTTGAGTTAGTATCCCATAACACAAGTCTCGAACTTACTTTGGGGCTAACTCAATCTGTGTGATTTGTCCGTATATATATTTATTTTATCAAAATCGGAACAACTGTTCGAGAGTTATTGCGGAACAAACATACATACATACATACATACATACCTACATACAAACAATGTGTTTTTCGCTCTAACTTGAATTATAGCCCTCGCTCGCTTCGCTCGCTCGGTCAATTATTTAAGGGGGCTCCCATACACCAAACGTGATTTTTTAGAATGCTACGGAACCCTTCGTGCACGAGTTCGACTCGTACTTGGCCGGTTGTTGATTTGATTTGAAAAGGAAAAATGAAAAGTTTTCAGATATCTTTATTTTCTGTTTGTCAAGACAAGAGACCTTTCCAATAATAGAATAATCCAATAATAATAATATGAAAAAAAACCTATGAAAAAAACCTATAAAAAAAGACCTACTCGTATGATTGATTGCTCCGTTCCATAGTTACTCTATGACAGAGCGGCACCATAGATAGAGCAACACGGACTCAAGCGCGCGCCGGTGGGCGGAGGCTTTTTTTGTGGCCGCGTGTAGGTAGTTTCATTTTAATTGGTTAAAATAATTGGCCAATGAGGTAAGGACTGAAACATCGTCTCTCGTGTTTTATGTTACATGATACAGGATGTTATAATGTTACGGTTTTCAAAAACAAAAAGTTAATTTTTCTCGAAAACTAGCGTGTAGAAAATTGAAAAAACCACTGATATTCTTTCTAAATAATATCAGTAATCAGCCCTGAAAATATTTGTAGTTAATTTGAGTCCACCTTATATAGATTAGGATTGCATTTCAAATGACTATGAAGTGAACTATTCCTGATTACCACCATTGTATGTGCCACATTGTGAGCTACAAATTTAATTACAGGTGCTGCCCAAGTGCTGCAACTGCTGTAAGAAATCTGTGCTAGGATGCGAGTGACTCTCTTCACTCATATCGCCAACAGATTACTCGAGAGAATTGCGTGTCAAACGCATCGCGTGGACAATAACTTCCATATTCACCTAAAATTTGGCGCCTGAAAATAAAACTGTGTTTATAAAAAATGTGTTTATAAAACCTTTGTCGTTGAAAGAACTAGACTAAACTAATTTCTACAGCGCACACCCAGCTACATCATGCTCGAGCAGTTTGTGTTAAATGTTTGAAAATGAACCATGTTTTCGATAAACATAATGTTTGGAATACGATGCATGCTAAAATTGATCCCGCCATTAAGGTAACTCTGAACGTGTCCAGTAGCGGATTTAGGGGGGGGCACGGGGGCACGTGTCCCCTGACTGCTTCAACAGTTTCTTTCGATGCCCAATGGACAGTCACGATAGGCCACAAGCCTAATGTTGTGATAATGGACACGGGGAAGCGGTGGTGGCCAAGTGGTAATGACACCCGCCTGAGGTCGGATAGGACCCGGGTTCACATCCTATTCCTAAGGAAAACATCGTTAGGAAACCTGCACATTGGCTGACTGTTTAGTTTACTATGAGTTTACTAATGTGTATACGGCTACCGCCATATATCTAGTGGCAGTAGCCGTAAAAAGTCATGTCAGATGCCCTTAGGCGACTTGAATAAAATTTGACACCAGTGTTAGAATAACACACTCGATAAGAAGAAAGAAAAAATGAACAGTCACGATCACGACACGACTGATCACGAGCATGATACTCAGGTTAATGAAACAATCGTGGTCTCTTTGCCGCCATAAGTGCTTCTTAAACACACTTGCTCGTAAAGTGGGTCTTATTACATCGAATTTAGGCCCATAATGCCATATATTACGAAGGTATTACGAATATATTACGGAGGTGTTCGGAAATGAAAAATTACCTTACTTTTCTGTCATGCGCTATACAAAAGATAAAAAACTAATGCGTGTTATGAATTCCACTAAGCATTTTTAATTTAGCCGCATAATACATATAAGATCTCAAACAATAAACGTAAGTATTTGGCGGCATATGAAAATGACAAAAGGGTACAATCGTTTTCCGATAATTAAAGGCTTGGGCAAACCAAACGCAGGACAGTAGCAGCGCTGTTTGAATGCGGGCCCGCGCAAGTTGTGATACAAGAAACTCTATGAACTATGGTACACCAAATTTTAACGCGGGCCCGCGCTCAAACTGCTCCGCGCCGCGCCGCTCTGAAACTGCCGGACGACTGCGGCGGCGGCGCGAGAGCGGGGCAGAGGCAGCGCCTGCGCGGCGCAGCGCGGCTCGAGCGCGGGCCCGCGCTTCTGGATAACTATGGCGGCCATGTTAGTATGGCTCACCGGGGGCAGGGCGTTCGCAGTGCAGCGCGGCGCGTCAAAGGCAGTTGACGACTTTTGTATTTTTTTACAACTCCGTGATGGATTTCAGTGAAAAGTTAATCGAATTAGTGCGTAAAAATCAATGTTTGTGTGATTTTTGAGACAAATATTATATAAATATAACATAAAAGGTGCTACATACGAAAATATGTGAAAAATTTATCCTAAAGACTTTCCAGGTTGAGACTTTCAGTGTTGCATTGACAATGTGATATTCCCTACATATTCTTCTCTTCTTGTATTGATATCATAAACCCAAATTATTTTGTTTCGCCTTAGAGCCAAATTGCAGTATGAATCTTCTTTATCCGAGTCCGTGTCGTTCGACATCTTGCAGCGCTGCCTGCCTAACCCGTCATACTGAACGCAGTTTAAACGCGGTCCCGCGTTGCAACTGCTTTGAACCTGCCGCTGCGTTCAGTGTGCCCTCTCCCGCGCTGCTACTGACCTGCTCTGCTACTGTCCTGCGTTTGATTTGCCGAAGCCTTTAGAACCACAAGATTTTTTTTTACTTACAAGTGTTTTGAAAAACGTCGTATGATACATCGTGTGCATTTGGTCATTACGCACACTCGGCTTATATTATTAATATCGCATCTTGTGCGTAATGACCAACTTTGCACACTTGTTTCATAATGTACTATAATCATACAAGCTTGTGAATTTCGAAGTTGTCGAGATATTTTTATCTCGTTCATAAGACGAAAGAGTGCATCTGACGTGTCCACAGTTCAACATGAATCCTGAAAACATAACACTCCTTTTTGGTCAGTCTTTTCTTATATTCTCAGTGCTGCTGGTCACTCGGATTTAATCTCTTGTGCGTATTGATGCCGAAAATTCTAGAGCTTTCTTATATCTGAGCTCAAACTGGTACTGGCAGGGAGGGATCGAACCTGGGACCGCTTAAACTCGAATGAGGGTGAATTGGACGTAAATGTTTGAATGAAACAACCTATTCATCATGAGTTTATGCTTTATTTACTAAAAATCACCAAACTAGCGACCTGCATCTTTAGCTCTCTTCTCGCTACCGTTCAAACCAAAAACAATTCAGTCAAATTAGTTCTAATCTAATAAAACTTTATTCTACACTTGAATATTTAAAATTAATAATTAAATAGTACCTAAGTATTTAACACTTTCCCGTACAGCAAAGGAGACACAATGTTGTAATTGCTACAGCATTTACTATCCAGTCCAGCATATTCTATACAAATCTCGCTTTAGTATTTCTACATGTCTTTATAATATTGGGGTTGGCTTTAGAATGGATTAAACTCAAAAGCGAACTTGCTTAAAAAGGTAGTATAGGTTGCGAAGAGCGAAGCGACAAGACGTTAGGTTATACATAAACCAAAATGCGCCAGAACCGACTTAGCCCCAAAATAAAATTCATTTCAGAGTTATAATTTTAGTTAATTAGTGAAAAAGGAAAAGAGAACTCAATCTATTTGTTATTAAAAAAAATATTAAAAATCAGTTTAATCTATTCTAAAGCAACCCCTAATATTGGAGCGGTCAAAGCCGCTCAGCCAATAGCATAAGAATCCAAAGTCCTTGCAATAAGGGTTGTCGTGTATACGCCCACTAGTTGGCACTACTGGCGAGCGTGGTCCCGGCAATGGTAAAATAAAATTGTCATTTTGGACAAATTGATAGCGTTGTACCATCTGACCAGATGTCTGCACCGCATTCGTAAAACCAAACAACCAAAAAAACTATTTTTTTTTCTTATGCTAAACAATAGTCACAGTACTTTTTGTTGAATTTTGTTAAAAATAAATCAAATATTAGTTCAAACATAAACATTCTAAAAGTAAAGCATTTATTAACCACGAAAGTAATTTCTTAAAAAGTCTATTTTAATTTATATTGTTGTAAAATCATAAAAAAGACAAGACAAGATTGTTTATATAATAAGCTAATTATGAATAAATGGACTTTAGGTGACATCTGATGGAATATTGAAACGCGATTGTACATAAAGCATTTAGGCCTCGCTAAAGCCACAGTCATAAAGAGTAAGCTGAGAGCGGTGAAGAGAGACCAGGGTATCCTCATCTCATCCACCAACATCAGCACGAATATTTGGGATATCGTGTCACGTCATAAAATTTATAGAAAATAAAAACAATTTAACAACAAACATTTTTTTTACAACAAAAAAACGTATTTTTTATCTGTCTGTATGTTTGTATACGCATCACGCAAAAACTACTGAGCCAAATTTGATGCGGTTTTCACTGTTGTATTATAGAAAGTCTAACTTAAAATCCGGCGTAAGTTTAACGTTTTAAGTTTAATCTTGATACTCACTTAAAACCTGAAATATGCGCGGACGAGAGGCGCATTTTGAGGCTAGTTTATAATATTAGTTAAGATTCTATCTATGTACCTATGTACCTATGTAAAAAGATTTTGGACGTGAGGTCAAGACATATCTGTCAGATGATTTTAACGCTGTCATTTGATTTTGACGCATTGACACTTGTCAAACTCAAATGACAGTATTGTACAAATCATTTGATTTTGACACATTGATACTGTTTCAAATTGTGTTTACGTGAATTTACTTTTTAAAATTGTCTTTGAAAATCATTTTATTTACATATTTTGCTGTTCGTTTGCCTACATTTCTGAAAGTCAATAAAACTCCTTAGTTAGTGGTGCCATGTTCATTTTAATGAGCGATTTTTCTGACAGCTAAATTAGGGAAAAAAAAAAATTGTATAAAAAGTCTCAACAGATGGCGTTTTGTTGAAAGCCGAGTCATAATAATGGCTGTTACCCTATATTGTGCGCTTTTTGTTGTCAGCTAGAGGCAGAAAAAAACACATAACAGTTTGAAAGTTGCACAAATCACAATATTGATACTTTTAAGATTTTTTTATTAGGTTTTATTTTTTTCTTATTAAATTCAAATGACAATATTGTACTATCTGACAGATGTACGGACTTCACATCTAGGTGCTGACATCTGATAAAATAGTGACTTCTTGAAGATAGCTTGTAGAGCTCAAAGCATTCATAAAGTTATTTATTTTAATGTTATGTTATTTCTTTATTCACAATCAATAGTAGTGGGTCTGTGAGCCTACCCCCTACAGCGCCATCTTGCGGCCCTCGATGGAGATCTTCGACGGCGCGCCGCGAACCGCTGCGCAATCTCTTCTGGTCGATGAAGCGCTTCATTTGCTTCTCGTAGCGCGTCATCTTCTTTTTGCTCATCTGGAAAAATATTTATTCTTGTTCATTTACTTAGCCCATGTCACAGGGCGGGCGCTTCATAGAAACAGCGCGTCAAATATGCCTACTACCGTATCCAAATGAATCAATCTGTAGTGTTGATCCGTGAACACGTTGGATTCAGTAGCGTCGTACGGCCCGGTAACGGCGCGCGGACGGTAACGGCAGCGGCACGAGCTGCAAGTTAGTACGGTGGAGCACCAGTGAATCTGGTGGTGCGTTTTCAGTAGCTCGACACGTCCCACGTCGGAGTTATACAAGAACGGGGAGAAGTGCTGGGAAGGCAGCGGGGGGGTGCCATATTGCGGTGGAGGGGCAGGGAGTGACAGTTCCTTTCGGGACATGTCCACGTCGGAGGTGGACTTGGGCCGGAATATTAATTCTTGTTGGACGGCAGCGGCACCCGCGCGCACGCTGCCCAGTTAGTACGGTGGAGCACCAGTGAGTCTGGTGGTGGTGCACAGTTACCCGGGACATGTCCACGTCGGAGGTGGACTTGGCCGAACACGTAGTCCTTGTTGGACGGCAGCGGCACCTGCGCGCACGCTGCCCATGTAAGTACTTCGGACCTTCAGTGACTATATCTATACTTTATCGAAATAAATTAACGTCTGTAGTGGACTTGAGCCGGAACACGCGTTAGATTCAGTATCGTCGTACGGCCCGGTACAGGCGCGCACGCTGCCCAGTTAGTACGGTGGAGCACCAGTGAGTCTGGTGGTGGTGCACAGTTACCCGGGACATGTCCACGTCGGAGGTGGACTTGGGCCGGAACACGTAGTCCTTGTTGGACAGCAGCGGCACCCGCGCGCACGCTGCCCAGTTAGTACAGTGGAGCACCAGTCTGGTGAGTCTGGTGGTGGTGCACAGTTACCCGGGACATGTCCACGTCGGAGGTGGACTTGGGCCGGAACACGTAGTCCTTGTTGGACGGCAGCGGCACCACGCGCGCACGCTGCCCAGTTAGTACGGTGTAGACACCAGTGAGTCTGGTGGTGAGTGCTGAGTTACCCGGGACATGTCCACGTCGGAGGTGGACTTGGGCCGGAACACGTAGTCCTTGTTGGACAGCAGCGGCACTACCGCGCGCACGCTGCCGGATTAGTACGGTGGAGCACCAGTCTGGTGAGTCTGGTGGTGGTGCACAGTTACCCGGGACATGTCCACGTCGGAAGGGTGGACTTGGGCCGGAACACGTAGTCCTTGTTGGACGGCAGCGGCACCTGCGCGCACGCTGCCCAGTTAGTACGGTGGAGCACCAGTGAGTCTGGTGGTGGTGCACAGTTACCCGGGACATGTCCACGTCGGAGGTGGACTTGGGCCGGAACACGTAGTCCTTGTTGGACAGCAGCGGCACCGCGCGCACGCTGCCCAGTTGAGTACGGTGGAGCACCAGTCTGGTGAGTCTGGTGGTGGTGCACAGTGCAGGACATGTCCACGTCGGAGGTGGACTTGGGCCGGAACACGTAGTCCTTGTTGGACGGCAGCGGCACCACGCGCGCACGCTGCCCAGTTGGTACGGTGGAGCACCAGTCTGGTGAGTCTGGTGGTGGTGCACAGTTACCCGGAACATGTCCACGTCGGAGGTGGACTTGGGCCGGAACACGTAATCCTTGTTGGACGGCAGCGGCACCGCGCGCGCGCCACCCAGCCCGGCTCGCCCGGCCGCACCGACCTTGGGGGGGGGGACTGTCAGTCTGTCACTAAAGAAGGATATTAAAGAATAACCTACGAGGGGTCTTTGGGGCCAATAAAGGCTAAAACAATCCAGGCCCATGTTGGTTAAACACCTCCGGCACACACACACACACACACGTACCTGTGTTACTCCGGCACACATACACACACGTACCTGTGTTCCTCCGGCACACACACACACACACGCACCTGTGTTCCTCCAGCACACACACACACGCACCTGTGTTCCTCCAGCACACACACACACACACACGCAACTGTGTTCCTCCAGCACACACACACACACACACGCACCTGTGTTCCTCCGGCACACACACACACACACACGCACCTGTGTTCCTCCGGCACACACACACACACACACACACCTATGTTCCTCCGGCACACACGCACACACACGCACCTGTGTTCCTCCGGCACACACACACACACACGCACCTGTGTTCCTCCGGCACACACACACACACACGTACCTGTGTTCCTCCTGCGCGGCGGGCGCGCGCAGCGCGGCACGACTTCCCCGCCGTCGCCTCGTCGCGCGCCTGCCGTTCCTCATGAGAGACATCGCTGCAAAAAAGTGAAGTTCAGTTTAAGTAATGGAAAGAATGGAAAAGAATGGCAAAGGAATGGAAAAGGAATGGAAAGGAATGGGGAAAGGAATGGAAAGGAATGGAAAGGAATGGAAAGGAATGAGAAGATAGGAAAGGAATGGAAAGGAATGGAAAGGAATGGAAGATGGAAGAAAGGAATGGAAAGGAATGGAAAGGAATGGAAAGGAATGGAAAGGAATGGAAAGGAATGGAAAGGAATGGAAAGGAATGAAAGGAATGAAGGAATGGAAAGGAATGGAAAGGAATGGAAAGGAATGGAAAGGAATGGAAAGGAATGGAAAGGAATGGAAAGGAATGGAAAGGAATGGAAAGGAATGGAAAGGAATGGAAAGGAATGGAAAGGAATGGAAAGGAATGGAAAGGAATGGAAAGGAATGGAGAAAGGAATGGAAAGAAAGGAATGGAAGATGAAGGAATGGAAAGGAATGGAAAGGAATGGAAAGGAATGGAGAAAGGAATGGAAAGGAAAGGAATGGAAAGGAATGGAAAGGAATGGAAAGGAATGGAAAGGAATGGAAAGGAATGGAAAGGAATGGAAAGGAATGGAAAGGAATGGAAAGGAATGGAATGGAAAGGAATGAAGGAATGAAAGGAATGGAGAAAGAATGGAGAAAGGAATGGAAAGGAATGGAAAGGAATGGGGAAAGGAATGGAAAGGAATGGAAAGGAATGGAAAGGAATGGAAAGGAATGGAAAGGAATGGAAAGGAATGGAAAGGAATTTAATTGAATGCAATTGAATGGAATGCAATGCAATGGAATAGAATGGAATGCAATGGAATAGAATAAATAACCTAAAATTACGAAATTTGGCAAAAGGCAAGTATCCACAGATAAGGTCTAACAGTGCTTGTACAGGAATAAATCTGTAAGTTGTAAATATGTTATTTGGAAGTCTAAAAAAAGCGTTACTTTGTTCAGTCCTCGTGTAAAAGCCGTGTGTATCTCACTGTATAAGGTTTGGTTGTGTGATCTTGGAAATGAGTAACAAGCGTCCGATCTCAATGGTGTTTATTCGCAACTAAATCTGAAATGACTATGCAAGCAGTATTTAAACGATTTGTACTTATGGGTCTATTACTCACCCTTGAAGTCCGTGGAGAGGTTGAAGATGGGCCGCGCCCACTCCGGAGATGAGGCGGCCGGCGCGCTCGCGGTTCTGCTTTGGTCTCCTTGGGGTGCTTGTACAGGTACATGACCGCCTTGCCGATGCCCGACTGCTTCAGCAGCGACATCGATCACTGGGAACTGACAATTTAAAAAAAAATAAAAAATCAGACATCATTTTTTTTTGGTTCGCAAACTAGCTGTACAACACACAACTTCATAAAAAAGTTCACTTAAAAGTACATATGACAACTACTGGCAGTTGACGTATAAAGTACTAGCTTTTTGCCCACGGTTTCGCCCGCGTGATTTTCCCACGAGAACAGTGATTTTCCCGGGATGAAAGGTACCCCATGTCCTTCTCAGTACTTCCAACCATGTGTTTGTGCTTGCACGTATACCACCCTAGACCTCATCTTCCCATCAGGCAAGATTGTGATCTAAAGCACTCAAATTTTTTAATAAAAAAAGGTTTCTTCCACGATGTTTCCGTACAGCGGGTGGTCTATGTAAATATTCACACATAAGAAATTGGTATGCAAACTCATGACACCCCGGCGTGATAGGCGTTGTTCACAAAACAAGAGTGGGGGCAGTCGCACGTCAGAACATTGTCACTCATCTAGCAGCAGCAGTACGGACTGTATGAGCAGGCAGGGCAGCGCTCGGCTGGGCATGGGAACCAGCCAGTCAAGAACATTGTCCACTCACATCTAGCAGCAGCTTGAGCACGGACTCGCGTATGAGCAGGCAGGGCAGCGCTCGGCTGGGCATGGGGAGCCAGCCAGTCAGAACATTGTCACTCACATCTAGCAGCAGCTTGAGCACGGACTCGCGTATGAGCAGGCAGGGCAGCGCTCGGCTGGGCATGGGAGCCAGCCAGTCAGAACATTGTCACTCACAT
The DNA here is from genome assembly GCA_018467065.1 of Ephestia elutella. Classification (NCBI taxonomy): domain Eukaryota; kingdom Metazoa; phylum Arthropoda; class Insecta; order Lepidoptera; family Pyralidae; genus Ephestia; species Ephestia elutella. The sequence goes on from JAEMBS010000399.1 coordinate 22,595, forward strand.
CTAGCAGCAGCTTGAGCACGGACTGTATGAGCAGGCAGGGCAGCGCTCGGCTGGGCATGGGAGCCAGCCAGTCAGAACATTGTCACTCACATCTAGCAGCAGCTTGAGCACGGACTGTATGAGCAGGCAGGGCAGCGCTCGGCTGGGCATGGGAGCCAGCCAGTCAGAACATTGTCACTCACATCTAGCAGCAGCTTGAGCACGGACTGTATGAGCAGGCAGGGCAGCGCTCGGCTGGGCATGGGAGCCAGCCAGTCAGAACATTGTCACTCACATCTAGCAGCAGCTTGAGCACGGACTGTATGAGCAGGCAGGGCAGCGCTCGGCTGGGCATGGGAGCCAGCCAGTCAGAACATTGTCACTCACATCTAGCAGCAGCTTGAGCACGGACTCGCGTATGAGCAGGCAGGGCAGCGCTCGGCTGGGCATGGGAGCCAGCCAGTCAGAACATTGTCACTCACATCTAGCAGCAGCTTGAGCACGGACTGTATGAGCAGGCAGGGCAGCGCTCGGCTGGGCATGGGAGCCAGCCAGTCAGAACATTGTCACTCACATCTAGCAGCAGCTTGAGCACGGACTCGCGTATGAGCAGGCAGGGCAGCGCTCGGCTGGGCATGGGAGCCAGCCAGTCAGAACATTGTCACTCACATCTAGCAGCAGCTTGAGCACGGACTCGCGTATGAGCAGGCAGGGCAGCGCTCGGCTGGGCATGGGAGCCAGCCAGTCAGAACATTGTCACTCACATCTAGCAGCAGCTTGAGCACGGACTGTATGAGCAGGCAGGGCAGCGCTCGGCTGGGCATGGGAGCCAGCCAGTCAGAACATTGTCACTCACATCTAGCAGCAGCTTGAGCACGGACTGTATGAGCAGGCAGGGCAGCGCTCGGCTGGGCATGGGAGCCAGCCAGTCAGAACATTGTCACTCACATCTAGCAGCAGCTTGAGCACGGACTGTATGAGCAGGCAGGGCAGCGCTCGGCTGGGCATGGGAGCCAGCCAGTCAGAACATTGTCACTCACATCTAGCAGCAGCTTGAGCACGGACTGTATGAGCAGGCAGGGCAGCGCTCGGCTGGGCATGGGAGCCAGCCAGTCAGAACATTGTCACTCACATCTAGCAGCAGCTTGAGCACGGACTCGCGTATGAGCAGGCAGGGCAGCGCTCGGCTGGGCATGGGAGCCAGCCAGTCAGAACATTGTCACTCACATCTAGCAGCAGCTTGAGCACGGACTCGCGTATGAGCAGGCAGGGCAGCGCTCGGCTGGGCATGGGAGCCAGCCAGTCAGAACATTGTCACTCACATCTAGCAGCAGCTTGAGCACGGACTGTATGAGCAGGCAGGGCAGCGCTCGGCTGGGCATGGGAGCCAGCCAGTCAGAACATTGTCACTCACATCTAGCAGCAGCTTGAGCACGGACTCGCGTATGAGCAGGCAGGGCAGCGCTCGGCTGGGCATGGGAGCCAGCCAGTCAGAACATTGTCACTCACATCTAGCAGCAGCTTGAGCACGGACTCGCGTATGAGCAGGCAGGGCAGCGCTCGGCTGGGCATGGGAGCCAGCCAGTCAGAACATTGTCACTCACATCTAGCAGCAGCTTGAGCACGGACTCGCGTATGAGCAGGCAGGGCAGCGCTCGGCTGGGCATGGGAGCCAGCCAGTCAGAACATTGTCACTCACATCTAGCAGCAGCTTGAGCACGGACTGTATGAGCAGGCAGGGCAGCGCTCGGCTGGGCATGGGAGCCAGCCAGTCAGAACATTGTCACTCACATCTAGCAGCAGCTTGAGCACGGACTCGCGTATGAGCAGGCAGGGCAGCGCTCGGCTGGGCATGGGAGCCAGCCAGTCAGAACATTGTCACTCACATCTAGCAGCAGCTTGAGCACGGACTCGCGTATGAGCAGGCAGGGCAGCGCTCGGCTGGGCATGGGAGCCAGCCAGTCAGAACATTGTCACTCACATCTAGCAGCAGCTTGAGCACGGACTCGCGTATGAGCAGGCAGGGCAGCGCTCGGCTGGGCATGGGAGCCAGCCAGTCAGAACATTGTCACTCACATCTAGCAGCAGCTTGAGCACGGACTGTATGAGCAGGCAGGGCAGCGCTCGGCTGGGCATGGAGCCAGCCGAAGTCAGAACATTGTCACTCACATCTAGCAGCTTGAGCACGGACTTGAGCACGGCGCTCGCGCATGGGAGCCAGCCAGTCAGAACATTGTCACTCACATCTAGCAGCAGCAGCACGGCTGGCAGCGCTCGGCTGGGCATGGAGCCAGCCAGTCAGAACATTTGTCACTCACATCTAGCAGCAGCTTGAGCACGGACTCGCGTATGAGCAGGCAGGGCAGCGCTCGGCTGGGCATGGGAGCCAGCCAGTCAGAACATTGTCACTCACATCTAGCAGCAGCT
>JAEMBS010000400.1:0-25000 GCA_018467065.1 Ephestia elutella
TTATATTCGTTTAGACTTAACTTTTTTTTTTTTTATATTTTTTTTGTAGCGTTTCATTGTACCTACATGAATCCCAATTTTCAAAACAAGAAACAAGAGCGCAAGCGCGTCGCCTTTATTTAATGGAACAGAGACACCCACGAGGTAGGCGACTAGGCGTTACAGCAGTTAACATAATAGGTTATGAAAATACAGCAATAGCAGTATAACCGTTACAAAAATATAGCAGTTTGGAACACCTCTACCTAGAAGACGCTCAATAGGCTGCTACCCAGCCACTTGGGCGTCTTGGGCTGGTGTAAGGAAGGACAGCCTGGCTAGGTGGGGGTTTATACATAACTTACAAAATGAGTGCGAGTGTGGTGTGGTGTCTCTCCCCAAACTATAGAGCATTTGTTGTGCTGCCCCCTGCCTGTGCCCTATTTCTGTTCTCGAGAATATTTCCGCCGAGTTTTTCGCTGTTGTAGGAACGGCACATCACTAGTTGCTTGCCAAATCCATGGAAGTAATAAGTACCTTTGTTGTACAAAGTACTTATTACTTCCATGGCCAAATCATGGAAGTAATAAGATTGTACACAGTACTTATTACTTCCATGTGCCAAATATAGATTTAAAAAAATTATCAGCAGATCACGTCACGTAGATGTCAATGTCATTCAACCAAAAAAAAAAAAAAAAAGATGTCAATGTCAAAATCACATGGCAAAAGAGAAACTGAGAAGAGGTAGGTAGGCTGAAAACTGAAATAAAATATTTTAAGTTTTTATATAATGTGAATATTTCTATTTAAATGAATAGAAGTAAATTTTTGAAAAATATGACTGCTTCCGAGATGGAGCGTGTTCCTGAAAATGGCTCGGAATGTGATACTAATGATAACATTTCTGACAGCAACGAAAATGGGATTCAAAAGAAAACTAGAAAACGAGGGATCATATATTTATCTACAATACCTCCGTTCATGAATGTAGCTAAGATCCGCGAAATATTTGGCGAGTTTGGCGACGTGGGAAGGATATTTCTTCAACCAAGTGGGAGTATGTATATTTTAGGGTTATGTTATTGTTTCGGCATCACAGAGCAGAAAATAGTGCTGCGCCGCAATTTCGGCCTTTGGTTCTGCACTGTGTTTCTGCATGATATTTTTATACCTTAAAATGATTGATTTAAATATTCTTGTTCACTTCATTATTAGGTACTCAATGAGCAGTTTTATTATGACTGTACTGCAAAAGCACATAGTTAGCTATCCATCAGTGTTCACTATTAATAACCCATTTGAAATTTCAGAAATAGGCGAAAAACGAAAACGTGTTCCTAATCAGTTCACAGAAGGGTGGGTAGAATTTGAAAAGAAGAAAGTCGCTAAAGAAGTAGCAGCTAAACTGAACAATACAAAAATAGGTTCAAGGAAAAGATCGCGCTACTATGACATGATTTGGAACATCAAGTACATTCCGAGATTCAAGTGGATACATCTGAGTGAAAGACTAGCGTATGAAAGAGCTGCTATCAAACAGAGATTGCGGGCTGAGATATCACAAGCTAAGAAGGAGGCTCACTACTTACAGAGCAACGTGGAAAAGAGTAAGAGGATGAAGAAAAAGAAAGCAGTTGCTGTTGATGAATAAAAGTTTATTATTAAATTATTGTTTTATTTTTTCATGATTGTTCTGTATTATTTTGCTATTGAAGATCTTACTATACGAATTTTGATAAGATTGCACTATAACATTAATCTACATAATAGGTAGGTAATTACTACTATATAGATAGCAATGAGTTGGTCATTGTGAAAATCCTTGGGGGAGGCCCACAGCTCGATTTATTTCTGTGGGGAGGCCTTTGTCCAGCAGTGGACGTCTTTCGGCTGAGAGAAGTAGAAGAAGATAGAAATACAGTACTAACAGTAATGGTACAGCTGTCTGTCTTGGATACTCTCTTACAGTGTAAATTATCATCTTAGGAGACACAATCAAAAATTTCTAAGAAGCTATTGAAAATGTTTTACAACACTGAATTAGCCTGATATCTTCATAGCTGATTACTGCTAACTTCTGCAGCTACTAATGGTTATAATATCTACATACACTGCTGCCTAAAATTATTTCTGACTGAAGTCCACCCTGCCACTGATGATTTCCTCCACTCTCATTCTTTGATGGGAGTCAAGAGGATCTGGCGTCAGCTTCTGAATGTACCGGCGCGGTGGTATCTTATGGGAGAGGATCCCTTGGGAGAACTCACGATGAACGCGGACTCCGTCCAGTGCGTTAGGCTGGAGTTTCTCAAAACTGAAGAGTTCCTTCATAAACTGCTTGCGTTGAGCTACCTTGGCCCAGTGGTAGCGGTGGCGGCAGACTACTCGGCTAAAAACAAGGATGTATTAAAATCAATATTACATAACAAATATTTTTTAATTGACACTTTCCATAAGCTGTTTAGTCACATAGGAACTAAATACCAAAGGCGCAGCGCCAACTTATATCATTGGATACACAATTTTAGATACAACTCATGCAAGACAAACTACAAATTATTTATAATCATATGAAAATATACTTACTATGCTAAAGCCAATTTGGAGTAAGATGGATAAATACTGACATCAGATCTCGCTAGTTCTGGGAAGCCAGGGTATAGAGGCACCCGGCGCTTCTTGACTTCAGTTGGCTCTTCCTTGTGTTGAGCCATCATTTTGTTTATGCAATATTAGTTTATTTATTTTGTATGTTATTGATCAAATTGTAAATGAAAGATTAGAAAAAAATGACTGTTGCTATGGTATTGTAATGGTTTGTTTTGTCAATGATGTTGAGGTTCTTTATCAAGGAGGATTTAAAATAAACATCTATTGGCGTGGCTTGGCAGTAAAATTGACTGGGATGCCGTGACGGCAAATGGCATGATGGCGTCGTGCCACGATACTTTACTGCTGGGCATCCCGTACCAGCAAACTTTTTGTGCTCCTCTAGTCACATATAAATTATATGAGGATAGTGTAAAGAACTAGTAGGCGCTGATTATATATATTATTTATAATTGAAAACAACTACACTTTACCTGGCTTTACTTTGGCTCACATCAAAACATGACAACTAGAAAAATAAAAGAAAGAACAGATATTTTTAAGATAAAAAGAAAATTACTTTTTAAAGGAGTGCACAACAGATATGCATCACTATCCTTAGAGATAGGGAATGTAGCAGCTTAGCAGTTCATATATTATAAAGTGGCAGTAGATAAATATATCATGTAAAGATATGCACTTTTTTAAGTAGTTAGTAGTTTTGATTATCCACCTACAGTTTAGTCTCATCCCTAGGGACCAATCTGTCTGCTACAAGAAGATTAGTGAAGAGAAAAACATCAATATCAAATTAACAGTTTATTCATACAGCAATTATATTAAAACTACTTCCCAGGAGGTTGTATAGCGGTACCAGCAGGCTGCAACATTATCCCATAGGTATTTACATGACACATTGACTCAGGATGTAGCAGATACGGCCGCGATTCGGCTCTTGCAAACACAGTCATTGAACTCATTCACTAACACTGAACACACCAGGGATTTGTCAGGGTTTGAGCTGTAACATTCTAGTACCTGAAAATTAATAAATACTTTAAAAGTTTACATCTACTTAAGTATTTTTTAGTCTGATGAAAAGTATTTCAGTGAATATTAACATACATGAGTCAATTTGAATCATGACATCATGAATGGTTCAGGTTAATAGATCTAATCGAATGATCACTACCTAGTATGGGGTAAACTACATTCTTCTTCTTTATGTGCTTATTCATCACTGAATGTTGGCAGTCAGCTCCTTAAATTTAGCTTTGTTCAAAGCCAGTCTTATTACAATAGGGCAGATGTTAAAATTCTGCAAAGTAACAGGTAGATTCAATGGGTCGCCACCAATGTGAGTTACCAGGTAACTCAAAACCCTATACGGGTCTCGGGGAATTGGGTGAAATGGTCCCAGCATAAGTGGACTGATCACCCGTCTGGTGCTCACGCTGGCGTCCCCACATAGTAAATAATAAAAATAATAAATGGGTGAAAAACTAAAAATTATACTGGGATCAGCCACTGCTATCCAGCAGTACCAGTTAGTATAAGATATACATCTTTGGCTTGGACTTTTATGGCTGCTATAACATATGCTAAAGACATTGCATTTGTGAGTGTACGCAACTTGTTTTAAAAATAAATATAATAAATTAGTAACAGCTAAAGAAATCTGAAATTTCTTTTCATACTACACTGTCATACAAACCTTAGCTTTTTCATCCTGACATGGTGGCAGTTTGCTAGCAATTTTGTCTTTTTGAGCCATTTCAAACAATTCATTGGCTTCTTTCAATGTCTTTTGATATTCTATAAGCATCCCCGAATTGATCTTTTCATGTGCTCTTTTCAAGTTCTCAATACGACGAGCCCAGTAGACTTCTTCAGCAGCATTTTCCTGTTGCCGCCTCTGGGACTCGTAAAATGGTGGAGGTGTGTACTGAGGTGGTGGATTGTACTGGGGTGGTGGATTGTACTGAGGAGGTGGAGGCTGCTGCTGTTGTTCTGCTTGCTGGAAAATGATGGTTGTTCATTTCATATGCTGCTGTTACAACTAGACACAAAAGAAAAGCAAAACTTGCGTGACAAGGAACTGGTTGTCGAAACTTTATTCGCATTAGTCCACAGGCTCAAGAAATAATATTGACATCATCTAAACACTCAAGAAACTTAACCTAAATCTAAATACCACCACCCTATTCTCAAATAGAGATGAAATAGGAATCCAAATTTTACTGAAAGTATTATGTGATATTTGTATGTAAACCTAAGTGGGTCGGCTATTTATTTTGTAGCAACAAAACTTGACATTGATCTAAATTATGTAATGTTATTTTAAACTATTACTTTCGCGTTCAGCTGAGCCTGTATCCGATCCAAAGCTTCTTGAGACACTTGTATGGAGTTTTCATTATCAACACTTATTTTCCGAGTGCTCTGTGAACCCCCCATGTTTTATAAAAATGAATAATTTATATTAATTTATCGGCAAATCACGTCAAAAAGACATTTTTTGACCATTACCAAATATTGCACTTTCAGTTGACACTTTGACAGTTTAACTTGACACATATTTTTGATTTGACATTGACAATTGTTTTACTTTCTTTGTCTATGGATTTTGCTTCTGCTCTATGGATATTTTTATTATTTCAGCTATTCACCAACAGATGGCACTACTAGGAAATTTTCACCATGGAATCCAAATAAATTGATGGCATCAATAAAATCGTTGTTAGAAATACTTATACTTCCCAATTCCCAACGATGTTAAATATTTATATAAACTTCTGTTTATCCCGGAAAGATAAAATTGAGAATAATACACGATGTGTTTGAATGTGAATAATTAAATTAAGCCCCCTGAAATGCAAACCAGCTGGAAGGAAGTAGACGACACAAAGCCAAAATATTGTGAAAACGGTTTCTTCAATCTGTCACAAGAAATCGGCGGACGAGTTCGAAAAACATTCTGTCACTGTAACAAGACATTCGAAGGGAAATTTGGCGAGTCCTTCCGCGGCATAAAAAGTGCGCACGATTTTATTGGTTTACCATAACCGGTCCTGACCGGTTATTACCAGGTTCGGCCCCGGCGCGCCGCCCGCTATCATCTCGGTCCCGCTGTACTTTCTTCTGTCTGATTGGATGGCGATCCGGCTCGGCACTCGACGCTCTTATTTTTTTACTAGCCCAGTCGGGCATCGGATATAATATCAGCTTTTGTAAGGTGGTAGTAGCTAGCGTATGTTCATATCCCATTATAGATTGAGGTCCCTGTTGAAGTGTTTGTTTCGGCGAAAAGATTCACAAACAATGAATGATTTTAATCATATAGATACCTAGGTAACTAAAATTGACCAAACTCATGGACGAATACTTAGTATTTGGTTCGTCGTTATAATGGCATGGCACAGATTAGAATGTTTCTACCCTTATCTGGCGTGGGTTGGTGTTGAATTTGATTTTATGATTTTAAACTCCTCAACGAGAATGCTGTGAAGGAATTAAATAAGAATTATTTGTTATTTTAAATTCGTTGATTCGAATCCATGATTTTGTTTCAAAATTAGGTAGGTATACCTAAGTTATAGGTAGGTATATACTATAAGAATGAATGAAAAAATCACTCAAGACTTATTTCAATGTACCTATTTAATCATAACTCAAGATATCAGCAATGACGAGTTCATTGTTGTTCATTGTTGCTTATATCATAATATACTTACCTTATCCTACGGACATAGTAGTGAGTATTATATTTATTCTGGGATTTTGTTTTTAAGAGCGTGTGCCGGATCGCGCGCCTTCACCCATCGCGGTGAGTACTTACAGAGCCTCGATAATGTCAAATGCACGCCTTCGTCTGCGATGGAATTATTCCATTTTCTATTATTTTTCATCTTTTATAATATCCGCATAACAACGGACATAAACGAGTGACTATCGAGGAAATAGCTATTCCGACTGGACAAAAGATTTAGATTACGCATCCAGAAAGGAGAGCTCTGGAGAACTGTAATACAGGCCCTGCCTACATCAGTCACTAGTCTCCCCAATCTAACTGTTATCTAAGATGAGCAGCTACCTAATTGTGAGATTTAAATGTTAGATTGGATGGAGAGCAATAAATAGATAAATTTTTAACTTTTTATCTTTAAAAAAAATTTATATAAACCCGACAAATTGCTATATTGTTCAAAAATGATTGTAAAATTATGCCTTCTCTAGTCCGTGCTGTGGCCTTAAATGTCAAAGTTCGTTTTACTAACTAGTAATTTATTTATCTATACATAGGTCCAGAATTTCATGTTAAAACAACCTGACCTTAGTCATCATATTCCTCCCCTAATCCCATCATCTGGGGTCGGCGCAATAAATATGTCTTATCCTTCCACATGTCTCTGTTTCCTGTCATACCAACATCCACTCCCAACCCCTTCATATCGTCCCTCATACAGCCCAACCATCTCTTCTGTGGTCTCCCTCTTCCCCTGTAGCCCTCCACTATCTTATTTAATGTCTTCTTAACTAGATGTTCGTCTTCTCTCTTCATAGCATGACCAAACCAAGTCAATCCGTTACCTACCTTTTCATTGAAAGGCGCAACCTTCAAACTTCCTCTAACTTAGACATTTCTTATCCTCCATCCGTGCTACCCCGCTCATCCAACGCAGCATCCTCATTTCAGCAGAATGAAGCCTCTTCTCCTCTTTCACTTTAGTCGCCCAACACTCCGAACCGTACAATATTGTAATACATTGTATTCCTATTTAAATTCATGGTGCAATAAAGAGTTACTTACTTACTTACAATATCACCGGCCTCACGACGGCCTTATAAATCTTCCCCTTCAGTTTCAACACAACAGTTCAATTCTGACCTTAGTAACATAAAATAATTAAAAATATAATAAAATTATAAATAATTATCTATGTAATAAGTACATTTGGAAATATAATAATCTATTGGAGAACTTGTCTTTTCAAATTAACAAAAGGCAAAATAAAGACTAATGTAGGCCCTTACTAAGTAATCTGTGCCCTTACTAAGGCAGAAAATATAATAACTATTCTGTAACAGCGACACATATTGTTATGTGTCCAGTCTTCAGTAAAGTATAATATAATGACAAAAGCAGTTTCTTGAAATCCGTATATTTGTGGAGAGAATAACATAACTTATACGCAGATATTCTGTGTCCTTTGAAATGTATAATTGCATTGTGGATGTTCATAATAAATTAATTTCACGTGGGTTTCCGAGCGGCCATAGAATTCATAAAGGATAGAGCAGACGACTACATACATTTATAATAATTACGAAAAAACTGGAAAGCCTTAGCTACGTATATGTTATATATTCTATTCATTGTACTAAAAGCTAGTATACTAAGATTCAAAACATTTGGTTCACGAAATCTTTTTAATATAATTTTCTTATGCATTGGAGAATAAATAGGTGGTTTGATAGGAATAAAGTTCCTAACCGACCATGCACCCTGGTTGATTAGGTGGTCCATTGGTAAAAAACGAATTTGCACTCTGTCACATTTCAAAATTATATAGCATTTTCAAAATTATAAAGTAAAGATAAAGATAAAGATATATTTATTTGCCAAAAAAACATTGTTGATACATAAAATGCATGATGTTACAGAGCAGCAATGTTCAACCGTTGAAACGGTGTGCAAATTAAGTCAGATGGCTTGCCGCAAATAAATTCAAAATATACTTAAAAAATATGATAATACACTCAAAAAAATATAATTAAAATAAGTCAATCATAGGAATAATAAATAATTAAATACATATGTCAGGGATGTCAAAAATTATCATCTAGGAAATCTCTAATACTATAATAGCATTTGTCAACTAGCAACATTTTCATCTGTTTTTTAAACAATTTTAAATTCAGCTCTTTTATTTGGTGAGGAATTTTATCACACTAATATTAAAAAGAGGAAGTTTTTGTAAGTTTGTGAGTTTGTTTGTAAGGGGAAATCTTCGAAACTACTGAAGCGTTTTTAAAGCCTCTTTCACTATAGAAAGCTACATTATACCTGAGTGACATAGACTACAATTTATGTAGGTACCTCCCGAGCGAAACCGGGGCCGGGCGCTAGTGTAATATACTTCGAATAGTTTGTTATATGACTATCTATTCCTTTCAAAAGTCTATGTGATCCTACCAGACGGAGACAGAAGTGCTTAAGAATAAATAGCTAAAATAATATCGTAATTAAGTTTCCGCTGTATATGCTCCATGTATATGGCACACCTATTTTTTATTGCTGTAATATTTTGCAAGACGAGGTGACATTATAAGCTCTATTATGTATAAATCTGTCTGTTGAGCTTGTTTATATAGACATAGCTATCGTTATATTTAGCAATATGATAGAGCAATATATCAAACATTTTAAAAATATGTTTCTAAAAAGAAAATTTATTAGGTATATATTTTAAAAAGTACCTAACAACTAAACTAAAATAAAAGTAACAAAAACGAACTAAAACTATACTCTCTCTTTTCAACTCTCCTGTCATGGGTCTGCTGCAGAAAAATAATTTGAATGAATTTGAAATATGCAGCTCCTTTGTATTTTCTGTCCTATTATATTAAATTTATTTTATGTCGCTATGTGTACAAAAACTGTTAAATAATGAATAAAATTAAACTAAAGTCCGTTTATGCATAATTGTCCTATTATGTAAAAAATCTTACCATGTCTTTTTATGATTTTACAACAATATAAATTAAAATTGACATTTTAGGAAATTACTTTTGTGGTTAATAAATGCTTTACATTAGAATGTTTAGGTTTAAACTAATATTTGATTTATTTTCAACAAAATTCAACAAAAAGTACTGTGAAGACTGTTTACATAATAGGACAATTAAGAAAAAATGGAGTTTAGAAAGAAATAAAAACTTAAACTACAATGCCGCCTGAATAATATTTATTAGAATTGATTCAAAAATCTATGCTACTGCTTTACACTTACATTGTACCGTGGATAACTTGGATGTCATCATTACCAAGATGAGTGGACTTATAGCTTAATTGCAATTTATGCACCTGCCATTTTGTTGGACTACCGTGAAGCTAAGCACGTTACTGCGAGTTATGGAGCCCTATAATTTATTTTTGCTAAAATACGAACATTTAAACAGCAGTACAGATATAAATTGAGTGACCACACTTATAATGGGAATACGCCCGTTTTTTTTAAAATTAGCCAGTGGTGCTCCACTGCTGGGAAAAGGCTGTGAATTAACCCATAATTCGATTTTAAAAATACCCATGTAGGTATCTGAGATGTATTAGCTTTTTATAGTTTAACTTTTTTTATAAGAATGGCAATACCAGTTCTCTCTTACATACATACATACATAGAATCACGTCTTTATCCCTTACGGGGTAGACAGAGCCAAGAGTCGTGAGACTCGAAGGCCACACTTAGCTAAATAGTGGGCTTTCTGATGGAATGGAGATTCAGATAAAGTGACAGGTTGCTAACCCATCGCCTATGAGTGAAGGAATCCCCAGTTTAAAGCCCTTTCCCTCGATTGACTTTAACAATCTGCGCGGGAAGAGAAGCAGCTGGCACATTCTATGTTTTTTCTTCGCTCCCAGACTAGCATGGTCATCATGCATGCATGATGGAAGCATTTCTCTCTTGGCTCTCTGAATAATAAATACTTAAGTGTCATAGACTTATAACATGCTAAGTGTGATCTGTGAACTAAATTATTATTCATCCAGAAGGGCTGGCAGTATAGATTCTATTTGTATCGTAAATTTCATCCCTACGGGGGTGAAATATGTGAAAAACGAAATTCACGTGGACGAAGCAGAGGGCAGAAGATAGTTGGTGATAAAATCCTTACCCTGTCTTGGTACCTATGAGAATTCTCTCTCTCTCTCTCTCTCTCAGCCAAAAGACGTCCACTGCTGGACAAAGGCCTCCCCCAAGGATTTCCACAACGACCGGTCCAGCGGTGCCCGCATCCATGCGCATCCCGCGACATTCACCAGGTCGTCGGTCCACCGAGTGGGAGGCCTGCCAACATTACGTTTTCCGGTTCATGGTCGCCACTCGAGAACTTTCTGCCCCAACGGCTATCTGTTCTACAAGCTATGTGCCCACCCACTGCCACTTAAGTTTGGCAATTCAGCGGGCTATGTCGGTTACTTTAGTTCTCCTACGGATCTCCACATTTCTGATTCGATCACGCAGGGTAACTCCGAGCATAGCGCGCTCCATCGCCCTTTGAGAATTATGATAACAGTTTGACTTTGTGCGTATTCATCAAATTGGTTATCATACTTACTACTATCATACTAATATAATAAAGAAGAAGGGTTTGTATAAGTTTGTTTGGGTAATATTCGCAACTACTAAATCGATTTCAAAAATTCTTTCACCAATAGTTAGCTATATTATGCCTAAGTGACATAGGCTACAATTTACGTATGTACCTTCCGTGTGAAGCCTGGGCGGGGTGTTAGTTTTATTAGAATTCCGATTCATATTTGTGTTATTACGAATCGAATAACAATCGATTTTCTACCTGCTTGTCAGTTCGCTCGTCTTCTCGCCCCTCGGCTGAGAGCAGTGTCTTCGAATATCTCAGGCACTGCAAGCGAAATTAGCCTGTATTGCCTAAATATAAGTTTTAATTTATCGTAAAAGGACAGAATAGCAGGTTTTGTTTGTCCAAAATAACCAGTCATCGGAATCATTGGGATAAAAATAAAGAGGGAAGAGAGTAAACATCTCGTACGTCATTTATTTTTTTGAGTTTTTAGAACCATTTGACTTATGTATGGTCACTTTCATTGACTACCACCACCTACTTTTGGCGTAGGAAAAAATCTACATACTAGCTCAGTTTACAAGTGTGTCACATACTTTAGGCGACTTGCAAAAATCTGACACCGGTGTTAGCTCTTATTCTAACACACTCATTAAGAAAGAAGAATATTATATTTCCTTCAAACTACACATTTATTTGTAGTTATACTCGTGGCGTAAAACGAGAGCATTTGTAAAGAACAATTTTTTTTTCAAAATTCTTCAAACTACAGACTACAAAGCAGTTGCCATCCGAATTTTTCAAAATTCTTCAAACTACATAAAACTACAGTAGGTTGTCATTCGAACTTTTGTAGTTATACTTCTATCCATCCATTATTTTATGTTCAAAACGAGGGCCCTTCAAGGCACAGGTGCTCGCCCCAAAAGGGCAAAAAAGGGCCCCGGTCAGGACAATTAATGGATTATGTATACATATAATAAGATAGGTGCACGCGTAAATGGGACCATAAAGATTGTAACGTCTTTTGCGTTAGAGCTTACTCTATGGTTTGTCTGGTATTGTGTGACTTTTTTATTTATATCCAAACAGTTATACCGGTCATTGATCTTTACCTGATTTTTTTCGATGGCTTTTAGATCACGTCTTTATAGGGGTAAATAGAGTGTCGGGATGGCACGTCGGTCGTCGGCAATTTTTAGGGCATCATAGGAAAAACGAATCCCTTCCTTTTATAGATTTGTTCCATTGTAAACTATCCAAGAATATTCTAGGCGTTAAAATACGGATATTTTATAGTGTAGACAGGACTGTGTTCGTATAAAGCGAAGTTCGGTAACAGTTTAAAGAAAAAACTATATCTAAAATCTATTTATTCTTACCAGTCCTATCATGTAAACAATCTTCACAGTACTTTTTTTGGAATTTTGTTGAAAATAAATCAAATATTAGTTCAAACCTAAACATTCTAAAGTAAAACATTTATTAACCACGAAAGTAATTTTCTAAAAAGTCTATTTTAATTTATATTGTTGTAAAATCATAAAAAGACATGGTAAGATTGTTTACATGATAGGACTGGTAAGAATAAATGGAGTTTACGTATCCATTGAGTTATTATGTACGAAGTAATATTTCAATGACGCGTTTCACAAAATTACCGTATCAGCGTTTAAAGTCCCAAGACTTAAAATGTCAAAGTTTTGAAATGACAGTCTTAAAATGTCAAAGTCTTGAAACAATCCAAAGCTACGTTCTAACCTCTAACGAAGTACCTAATCGAGTTTGCATTAGAGAATAGAGGCAGTTTACATAAAACTTGCAAACGACTGTTCTAAATGGTTTCTATAAACAAGATGGAGGCATCGGACTTTATAGTTTGACAAGCTCTGTCCTGTCCTGCTGTACATACGTCCCGCGATCGGAAACGTTCGTCAGCGATGGCGGCCGAACGATTTATGGTTGGAAACGGGGGTGCTTGACCGGCTTCGGTCGTTTATCAACGCAAACCGCTCCTGTGTAGTGCTAGAACAAAGTAAAGAAAGCTCAGAAGATAACTTAAAATTAATGTTTTAGTGCCGGATCCATAAAAGCACAGAGGAGAGCCAAGAAGGAACAGAAGTTACCTTTAAAAAATAACGTTAATAACATTAACATTAAAAACGTTATTTTTAATGTTTTGTGTTTAAGGGCCACCACAGCGGAGAGGAGGGGTGTTTGAACATCAAGAAGATCTTATTAACATTTTATTCATTTCATCATTTCATTTCGAACCATTGCTGGGCAAAGGCCTCACTCCATTTATTCCATTCTGCCCGGCCCTAACGAGCTGCTTCTCGCCATCTTGTTTTACGCTTGCCAGGTCTCTGCTTATCTCTTATTAACGAAATTCGAATTTTGAATAACGAAATTGTGGTAAAAACTGGTGGTCAAAATACATCTCTTCAAATGTCCTTTCTGATGGAGACAAGCCCTTAAGTTCGCCTATTTCCTACCCGTAGCACAACCACTTGTCACTACAATTTGTGCCTTGGGGATCTGCTATTCCCTTCAGCACAAACAATATAAACTTCAATATAAAATTACGCTATTGTCTTGAATCTAATACAAACCAAGTTAAGAGTTCTTGAGAAACTTAGACTTGAAGGTATATAGGTCGACTGACCTTGAGCGATGGAAGGTTACACAAATTATAATTTCAATTAATTCTGACGTGCTAATTCCTTTGGGGTAGGACCTTGGGGTCAGGTCAGACTTAGTTATTATATAATACCTCTGAGTCCTCTACCTAGAGCAAATTAAAGAAAGCACAAAAGTCTTTTTATACTACTAACGGAAACGAGGATGGAACCAAACCTGATGGAAAGCGGTTACCGCAGCCTTTAGACACCTGCCACACCAAGGGTGTCAAGCGAGTGTTGTCGATCGGGAATAAATTTCATCATCACCCCCTTTTTTTTGAACTCCATGTTGTAGTCTCCAGGGAAAACCATTCCATAATATTTTATAGTATACTTACGTTATTTTTCTTCTTTCTTAGTAAAATGTACTTCGTCATTATCCGTTGCATTTAAAAGAGTTGTAATGTCTAAAATTGAAGTTTCTACGTTCAGTGGTTTCGCCACTGCGTTGATAATTATATCGAAAGATATCAGTCAATCTGTTAGTCAGCGTCCATTTTTACATATTATTCATAGATCATATAGAAATATATGATCTTGATCATGATTATTGTTAGATATAATCATGATCTTTAACTGCAAAACTTCTATCTATTCGCTGTTTTGTGTTAACATCATAATGCTTTACATCTCGAAGCAGCCCATAGATTAAAGATCGAGCGAACGGATTGTTTATGCTAATTTCTAGTTAGGTTCCAGGCACCGCTTACTACCTCACTATCAGTATTCGTATCAATTAACTAAACTAAAATGCTTCTTTCTTTCGTAGAGAAGATCAATAAGACTAATGTAATGAAGTTGATAGAGATAAAAAAAATTAAAGAGGTGGGTGGATGGCTATATATATGGAACTTTTATACGTTTACTAGATGCTCCTAGGGGATCTGCTCGTGTGGTGATTTCAGGATAAAAAATAAGGTCAATCCCATATATGTTAACGTAAAAAGTAACTACTTTTTATCCCTTTACTTTAAAGGTTAATACTTCGAGCAACAAGGACTTCCGCTAAGGTCCGTATGATGGGTTAATAATATACATGTCCTGTTTATTACTGCAATCGGTGTGTGATGACATTGGTCATCAAAATCCAACGGTTGAGGTGTGATTAACACAATTTAACATTGGGTATGTTTGTAAGTATGGGGTATTCAAAGTGGTAATTTACAGAATAATCACCGGTTAATGCGGTAATAAATTCAATTACAATGAAGTTAGGTAGCTTGATATAATCTTAATGTGCTTTTGTTTATATCGAGCTATAGACTTACTAAGCTTAACCCATTTAGATGAGTATTTCTATAGTGCTAAGCGTATAGGTTTATCATCATTTGCCCCGGGGCTTCGCTCCCTTGGGAATTTTGGGTTAAATAAAACCTATCATAATCAATCAATTTGCACATTTACCTTTTTAATTTATGGAGGGCGTATGCACTGAATAAACAGGAATGGCGAACCAGAGGGGAGGCCTTTGCCCAGCAGTGGGACAGTACAGGCTAATAAAATAAAAAAATATTTTATGAAAAACTGTAGGAATGTTTTCAAAGTGAATGAGATTGATAAGTGTGCTGTCTTATCTAATAATGTTGTATATATAAGTGTATACCTCCGTAAAAAAAACTGTACCAGTTAAGGCGAAGCTGAATTTTGCCCGGATCCCAAGTAATGTTAAAACTTTTACAATTATTATTTCCGTTCAAAGGAAACCGAGATTGACTTTGTTCGAATTTAACTTGTTTCGGTTACACGAGCCACAGTTGCGGCAAACTGGAGCTTATCGAGAAAATAAACAGTTGGTTTTTCTCAGCAAAGTGATAAAAGTTTTTGCGAAAATGTTTGGTTCTCTGTTCGCGAATTTCTGTGGTTGATCAGATGTGTTTTTATTTATAGTTAGAACTAAAATAAAAACTAATATTTTTTAATTATTTTATTTATTTATTTTATTTTATTTACTTATTTCACAAAAAACAAAATACAGTTTTACAATATTTAATTTTTACAAAACTGCTTAACGGCAAGACAAATTACAGTTTAGTTTGCCTTTTGAATTTTTCTTATTTACTAAAAGAAAACAATAATTTTCTAATTTAAACCTGTATCATACATATTGCATATTTACCTCACATAAACACCTAAACGCAAGGTAACGTTTAGTTTCGAGACTTTTGTTTCTAAAACTAAGGTCGAAACTAAGGTTTAAAAACTAAATGCTGGTCACTAATCATACAAGAGATCCAAAAAGACGCATCACCTAACTTGCTTAGACACAAAACTAGAGAATTATCACATTCCTTAGTAACTGTCGAAATGACCGTGCAGTATAATTGGGCACTTACAAACAAACACACAGGGATTCGAGGCTAACTCGATCTTTACGATTCATCGTACCATGGCTCGTGAAAAGCTTTGGTAAGAATTGTTATGTTATTTTTTCAAATTCATACTTATTATTTATACTAGGTTTCTTAGTGAATTTCCCACGGGAACATTCCTTTTTCCGGGTTGTCCTATGTCCTTCTCAGTATTTCGAACTATGAGTATGCAAAATTTTAGGAATATTGGTTCAGTAGATAAAGCGCGAAGAGGTAACAAACAAACAAATAAAAAATAAACAAACTACTTTCGCGTTTATAATATTAGTTAGGAAGAGAATTAGGATGGTTTTATGTTTATTACTTGATGATAGAACCAAACTTGAAAATAGGTGTTCAGAAAGAAACATTTAAATTGTATTATGCCACAGATTTTTTCTTCAGTCAAAATAAGTTAATAATTGATATGCGCGTGGGCAAGGTGGCGCGTTGATGTCTAATATATGAAAGACGTAGCCTTAATAAATCTTATTTCAAAATATAATTTTATTTAGCAAAATCTGATTCTTATTTTTAGTTTCTTTGAAATAAAGTTATTATGTATTTTACGATAACAAAAAAAAACTTATTTTAATTTTGCATTTAAGTTTTCCAATTTTGACTAAACTAAAACCACTTAGACAAAGCAAATACCAAATACCTAATCCAAAATATCTTAAAACGCGAATTCTACAGAAGTATAAATTATACAAACAATACTTTGATGGCTAAACTGATCATTCTCACTCTCATCTGGGCTCCTTTTCGCTTCGCTGTAGTCGTGTAAATATATAAATAAATACAGTACAAATAGATTCGAATGAGTGAATGCAGTCAAGAGCGATCTCGAGACTCCAAACACTTGAGTTGATTGCAGCTGACTTTGCGCATTCACTGAACATCGTGAATTTGTAACCTGTTAAAAATACATGTATTGAAAATATTTACATCATTTAATTCCAATAAACTGCCGCGGTAATTGTCAAGTAATGTCGACTTGAGAAAAATCTGACACCAGTGTTATAAATGAAATAAATAAATTTCTTCATTGTGACAACGAAGCCCACATGTTAGTAAAAATATATCTTAAAAACTAGTTGCTAGTAAAGATTTTTATCAAAAATGAGAAACCTATATCTAAAATTATTTCTGGTAGACAATTATCCCTCATAATGTTTTAAAAAGGGAATACCTGTCTAGCTTATTAATAACTAAAAGATAGAAGAAAAATTTTAATAATATTTTTTTTTCCATGGCATAACATACTCGAATAGAAAAACAAGATTTAGGCTTCCCCTGTATTTTGTGGCTCCTCATCATCTCCTCATCCTCATATCCCCTCATCATATTGGCTCTCCCAGATTCCTGTACCGTGATGCTACACTCCTCTACCACCACCGTCCTACTATTCGAGCAAACATAGATGATGTAACAATAATCTGATGTTTCAGCGGCACGCATATCTCCCACTAGAGTGACCTTAAAAGAGCTCGGAGTCTTATAATGTAAGATATTCGCGGTCGAGTCACGACGGCTTCACTTGAGCTGAGAACCAAATCGAAATCCTTATATTTATTTATTTTTAACTTACAGACATAAGATAATTGGTGTATACTTTTGCACGTCTGCTTGCAGACTGAAGACATGAAATTTTTATTTTGTATCATTTTTTGTACTGTTTTCTGGCAAATAAACATTTCTGATATCTGATCAAGAACATTTGTTCCGAGTATCACCGATTGGAAGATATCGCTTTAGATATAAGTCCGCTTTTTCAAAATGTTGTACCTATATTGTTTTTGTATTATTGTTACTTTTGGTACTCTAATAAGTGTATTTCTATTCTATTTTAAGAAAGAACCTGTGTCGAACACTAAGAT
This sequence comes from Ephestia elutella, assembly GCA_018467065.1. Classification (NCBI taxonomy): domain Eukaryota; kingdom Metazoa; phylum Arthropoda; class Insecta; order Lepidoptera; family Pyralidae; genus Ephestia; species Ephestia elutella. The sequence continues at coordinate 17,809 of JAEMBS010000400.1, forward strand.
GAAGGCTTCTTTACCACATAGGGCAGCCAACGAGCAAATGGGGGGTCACCTGATGGTAAGTGATCACCGCTCGCTGTACAAAGCTGCATGGCTGTACAAAGCTTATCTTTGAGAAATAAAGTGATATGGGAACGGTAGTGCAAAGGTACAAAGTTTGAAATAACGGTAGTTTGTGCCAAAAGATTTTTACAAACTCCATTTCTCTTCGAACTCCTAGGATATGCAGTACGTGTGCACAGCGGGTGCACTCACGATGCGACCTGTGTCTGTGACGTCACTAGACATCTCTCTTGGAGTGTCCGACAATTTTTACTTCCTCATAAAAAATCTTCGAGCAACAAGGACTTCCGCGCGGTCCGTGTTGCTCTATGTAAAATTCCATGTATTTGTGCCCGATGCTCTATTGTTTTTATGGGCAAAGCATGACGCGAGGTATCCCGCACCCCCACTGTATAGAGAAGCGCGCGTAGAGACAACGCGAAATGGGCGAATGATCTTTGTTTTATACACATTTGTATGAATAATATTGCTCGATTTCCATGAGATTTGAAGCGATTGAAGTAAAATAAATGGTGTATGTTTTATGTAAAAATGTTTCCGAACGCCAATGCCATTTCGGAACAGTAGCGAGTAGTAAGAAATACATGCCATTCCGTAATTTTTTTTATGTTGTAGTTTTTATGTTACGAAAAAAATATTTAAAGCAAATGTTACTGAAGACCTGATAGTACATATATATTTTTCATATTTTTCCGGCTAACCACAGCTGAGCCTTTAAAAAACACCCTTTCACAGGCCTATTCAATCTAAGCTTCTTAAGTCAGTCTGTTTGTTACATGAAGCAACACGGACTCCTCGCGCGGAAGTCTTGTTGCTCGAATGTCTGTTACGCTCAGACGGGTAAAATCGCTGGTCCTATTTTGACGAAATTTGATGGATATAGTTGAAGACCTAGAGTCAAACATAGGCTACCTTTTTATCAAAAATCAAGGAAATGGTGGTCAAAGTTTGTATGAAAATCACATAAGTATAGAGCATTTATTCCTGTATACCATACACCTTGTACTACCTACGAAATAAATGAATGAATAAATTATTGATTGATTGATAAGCTACACTTTTTGAGAAGTAGAGAACGGAGAGTACAGTATAAATGTAGGGAGAAATGCTTCCGTCTATCGATTATTTGTTGAAACATATTGTAAAGTTATAGCTAAGAAAGGTCTGTCGCGCGGAGAGTCCATCTCATCTTATGGATATCATAACAAATAATTAAGGGACAATGAAGGAACTTGATGAGACCGCCTCCATCCAAGTACGAAAATTTTCCCCAAGAGAATTGGGATGGTGACCTGAAAATGTGCATTTTTTTAACATCCGAATGGTAAAGTAAGGGCGTCATTTCCATTTAGCACTGGCACTACTGGCAGCTTACCAATTCTGCTAGCACCGAAAAAAAAACGATCAATGCCGCCAAAAGTGGCCAAAACTAATTTGCTCCTCCATCACCCAGAATGTAAATGTATTTGCATCGGTATTTCCACCACGTACATATCTCCAAAACTTTTGAGCAAGCACTTACGATCTCGTAATGTGATGCAGATGGCCACTTTGTACCAAATCAGGATCATTTTTTATTCCGGCATAATGGATTCGGACCCCTTTTTAATTATTTTGTAAGATGGTATTCTTTGATATTCAAACCTTTTGGGAAACTCCTCTATAGGGGGTGTCTGGGTAAGTTTTTTGTCGAGAAGTCTGTAATGACACTGAATATATTTATTTTAATGTAATACGGAAACAAATCTCGAATCTTGCTGTTTCGGAGGGTATAGTCAGTAAAAACAACTTAGTGTGTTTGAGTTAGCTGCTAGGAAGAAGAGGAAACTAGCTATCATCTAGTAGCAGAATGTCCCGTATACGCTGCTGCAAGGAGAGAAGTGATGGGCTCAGACGCCCTATCTGAAAATTATCTGAGCGACATTACAATAGGGCAGTTTATAAAATTCTGCAAAGTAACAGGTAGATTCAGTGGGTCGCCGCCAACGTGAGTACCAGTTAACTCAAAACCCTATACGGATCTCCGGGAGTTGGGTGAAATGGTCCCAGCATGAGTGGACTGTTCACCCGTCTGCGCTGGCGTCCCCAAAAGTAAGTAAATATAACCAATGCCATTGCTATCTTGTTTACAAATTCCGTGGTTATTCCTGAATCCTGAGTGTATGTGGCCTGTCTTTCTCTTCCTTATGGAAGTTTTAAAAACATAGAGCAACATGCCTCCGCGGGATTATCTCTGTTACTCCAAGTAGAAAAAGTTTTAATCGGTTATCTCTCTGCTACGAACTATAACTATAAAATAAACGTTAACATTAATAGCTCAGCGGAGCAATTTCTCAGATATGAATTAAGCCACCGATTGTTTGTGGAGGTCGTCGACCCACGAAATGTGGCCAAAAAACCGCCCAGTCAGAGCCGCAGGCAACAGTTTGTGAGTGAGGTTACACCACTGACACTTTGGACTTATCTTTTATTTTGTGTGTTGGGTTGGGAAGTTTGTTACTCAATCAAGCAAATTGTTCTGGACAGATTTCGATGAAATTTGCTACCCGGTCAGAAACAATCCGGGATTTTCTATCCTGATATTTCGACGGTAGCCAAGCCCTGGGGCATGGCTAGTAGGTATGTAAGTACATAAAACAAAGTCGGGTAAATTACACAATTTATAACTTCAGAACTACTGGACCGATTGCATTAAAATTTTGTACACAGATAGAGTAAAGAATAGATTAGAACCTTTTTTTTTTTAAATTCCTACGGGGCGCGCGCGGCTAGCATGAGATAGAGTTAAATTTATATGGGTACATATGGGTAATTTATCTATTCATAAATAATATTAGGCTACAAAAGTTGAGTGTAATAGTGGCTTCAGTTAGTAGGTAGTAAAAAAGTTAGAGACAAAAAGAGACGCAGCATATAAAAACAAAATTAAAAGAAAGATGAACAGCATGTAAAAGAAAGCAGTGTATTGTGTAGAAGTTGTGTGAACTGTGATTGATAAATTTAATGTAGACAAGCGGAAAGGCCAACTTAATTTTATGCCAACTCTACCTAAAAATAGGAAAATGTAACAAAATTACAAAAGTTTGGCAAACAATAGTGAGTTTGTCAATTTTATCTCGTACGCCGCCATGTAATAATATAAAAAATAAACGGATAAATGTCACGTACGACATAAATTCTTTCACAAAAAAGTCTTCCAAAGTCGTCAGTGGATTGTCTTATTGAAAGTTTTCGTGGTCAGCGCGTGTATAAAGCGTATACAGGTATCGATAGCCGGGCATAGCCTATGGGATATCTCAGAAGACCGCATTCCATCCCCGCTCCCCACCTCTCCCCGGTACATGTTACTATATACACCACTTTTACTTACACGACTTAAAAACCTTTACCACTCTTATTAGTTAAATTTTAGAGATCAATTTGGAATGATTTTATGTTTTCCAGCGGTAAATAAAGTTGGTAGTTCTGCGTCGATCGGAGTCGTTTTTTATCTGCAGCGGCGAAACCACGGAAAGGATTAATTTGAGGCAAACAAAGTGTTATGTGAAAATGTCCGTACAAATGTCTTGCGTTGTAGTTTAATGAATACTGGCCGTATTGAAATAATATGCCAAGATAAGAGCGATTTTCTGACAGCTAAATTAAGAAAAAAAAAACAGTTTAAAAAAGTCTAAACAGGTGGCGTTTGATAAAAGCCGAGTCGTAATATTGGCTGTACCTATATTATGCGCTTTTTTCAACCAGAGGCAGAAAAAAATCACCTAACAGTTTGACAGTTGCACAAATCACAATATTGATACTTTTTAGATGTTTTTTTATTAGTTTTTATTCCAAAAATATGTCAATACCGTGCATTTTAGACTTGCCTTTTTACTAAGCGCCATCTATGAAGTCATCTGGAACTATTTTTTATTTTAATTTGGGTCTCGAAAAATCCCCCATTGAAAGCATTTCTAGATTCGATAACATATTGTTTTTTTTTTTCTCTCTGGATTCGATGAAATGTATTGCCAGACTTGTAGCGGAAAATGTTTGAAAATCAAAAATAAAAGCAGTCGATATTTGACAAGGAATTTGCTGTGTCCGTTTGTCTGTCCGTGGCTTAGCTCAGAGACTCATGAGTGCTAGAAAACCGTAATTTGGTAATAATCACGTGCACAAAACAATATTTTCATCATTCTTACGGACGATATCCGTATTTTTATGAAGCCCCTATAGTTTATCAAGGTTTTATCTACGTAGCTATCTTCCAAAAAGATTACAACACACATTATTTAGACCACTAGACCTTTTAAACAATGCGAGGGGCAATAAATCATGAATAGTAAATCTATGCAATAAATGGTATATTTAACGTCACTTCCGAACCTACACAGCAACATGACGGAAACTGAACGATAAATCTAATCAACCATTAGAGAACCAAGAACCTCTGTCTACGAGATAATAGGACAGAATGAGATAATAAGGATAGAAGTGCCCTAAACAGAATCGATTCTAAGAACCATTCATCGTCGCGGCCCAAGACCTGCGAAGTAAATGGAGTTTGCAGCATAAACTATTAAACAATATTAATTCAATATTTCCGTCTTTCTCCTAAAATTACGGACGTTATTGTCCGGAGACGATTCTCGAACTCTAATTAACTGTTGTACCAACGTGTATGGACTTTAAAGCAGAAAACGGATCCTTATATCTTATGTGATCAAACACTGGACTTAATAGTTCAAATTAGTATCCTTTGATTAGATACCTTCAAGAAACATATTTTTTTAATTAAGTAGTATTTACTATCATCTTTGTACAAGCAAGCATTTTAATAGAATATGCGAAAACTTAATAACTGTGTTTTTAGATGTTTATATTTTTAAGTAATTAAGTTATATTGTACTGTAAGTTTTCCGATTAAAATAAAATAAATAAATAAACAAGAACGAAATGATAATTCATTTCGTTCTTGTCTATTTCTAGTTTTCTTTTCTTAAATAGATCTTCAACTTTAGATCAATCAACGTTAATATTCTCAATGGTATATTTAAGAGGAGCCAAAAATAATATGGAGATATTAGAAGCACCTATAACCGGAGGGCATGTATGAAGAGAGTGATGAGTGTAGAGGAAACAAGAGAGATCTGTAAGCATCGTAGCAAGTGGAAATCATATATATTAATAATCATATATAATACACATCATTCATCGTATCAATTACTCCCTCTACATGTAACCTTACATGGCGATCCTGCCACTAGCGTTTGATTAGCACGTGTAGTTCTAAATCTCCTCGACACGCTGCAATGACGAAACCGTTGCAGGCACAAGTACACGGGAAAAAGGCGTGATAATATGTACTCGTATGTATGTTTTTTTTTATAGAATAGTAGGCAAACGAGCATGCGGGTTGCCTGATGGTAAGCAATCACCGCAGTCCATAGACACCAATGACCCTAAGAAGGAAAAAAATATCTTTCGATCGAAAGTGAATACCGACTGTAGATTCTATTGAACGGATGGTTATAAAACATGTAACTTCCATATATTTCCCACCTCCTTGGCGCCGTCTGTAACAAGGAACAAAGGACAAAGGCGACGGAAAGGGTCACTGCCGCTGGATAACTTAGCTGATTAATGTCTTCAGAGGAGCCTTCCAAGTGACGGACGTAATCGTCCGGAGACGATCCCCGAACCCTCATAATTAACGGAACTAATTAACTATTGTACTCTAATGTACTCACTTCAATGACGACCTCCGAAATCTGTTAAGCCGTTTAGGACTTATGGTGGAATAAATAAACTTACATACTATATATAACATACATACATGAACCCCATAAACAATCCGTTTTTGGTCAGTTGTGAAAAATAGTTGGCCATTACGGGGCATATGTAAAACATCTCAGCGTCGTGGCTGGCACGTCAGCGGCATGCCGTTTGTTGTCACGGCATTCGTCGACTTTACTGCCAAGCCGCGTCAATAACCAGTTTGTTTTACATCAAAAAAGGATTCGATATCTACATAGGTAATCCTAGTTACGTAGTACTTGAAAGTATGCAATGTGGTCAAAATGAGTTTTGATCACAAGATTTGCATATCACAGATATCATATCACAGATGTTATATCATAAATACATAAATTCTAGTTCCTATGGCGTTTCTAAGTCCCTAATTACGAAATAGTATAAATCAGCGGCACAATAAGCGGTGGCTATAAATTCCACTGAATTCAATCACGTAGTGTTACAATCACAGAAAGCCTGACTCGTAATCATTCTGACCCGACCATAGATCAGAGAAACGAGGAGATATTGATTTAGTTAAGAAAACTTAAAATAACTTTTATCGAGTGAAGGCCGAGAGCGTGTAGACACTTGATTAATCTAGGTATGTATTTTACTCAAAAATATTTATTTCTTACTTTAAATGTTTCCTAAAGTTTGCATTCTCCTTTTAATTAGTGTGTGTGTTCGTGCATAGCACTTAACGTATTAAAACTATCAGACAGAACATACATTTATTCATCCAACACACTTAAACTTCTACCATTTATTGTATGCTTTATTATATTGCGAAATACCGACCACGAGAGTAAAGCTCCGAGGTGCAGCAAGTCACAGTCAAGAATAAAAAAAAAATTATCATCATCAGTCCTTGCCGTTTCCCATTTCATTTGGAGTCGGCCCTCCTAATCCTCTCGCGCTATTCGTCTCTGTTGTGCACTATGTCAGGGGCGAGGGCCTTCATCGTCGTCATAGTATTTGAAAACAATGTTATTATTATTTATTTAACCTTTATTGCACAAATACAATGTATGGCACAATAGGTGGACTTAATGCAAAAGCATTATCTAACAGTCGACCTTTGGGGTAAGCAGAGAACTTAAGTGGGTCTAATAAATGTTCTTATCTCTGTCTCTCTCTGATCTCGGTCGTCGTCATTTCGACCTGAAGCTATTCACTATCTAGGGATCTAGTAGAATGGCCGCTAACGATGCTAGTCGCGGCACTAACCCCGACTAAGCTTGTCTCTGTGGGAATTCTACTTTCTAAGTGTGAACTAAAGGGACAAAATATAGAAAATCATTAAAGATTGGTATCTACATGTTTTGTGTGCTTATATAGCCATTATGAAATGTCA
>JAEMBS010000401.1:0-25000 GCA_018467065.1 Ephestia elutella
TTTCGTTAGCATTCGGGTCCCCGAATCCGGGTTCCGTACCCAGATTTCGCATGAAGAAACCGTATGTGTGCGGCCGGCTTAAAAGAAACCATGGATCTGAGCAACGAGCATGTATTTTTTATACCTAATCACTACGTGGATCCGACGAGTATTTCAAAGAAACAACTTGATACCCTTGAGTTAAGATAATTTATTATTCTAAGCCATTAATAAGCGTTCCTGAGAAAAAATGTTTGACAGATAGATGGACAATAAAGTGATCTTATAAAGATTCCCATTTTGCCTATTTAGAAAGGAACCCTAAAAAAGGCATAGATATAGATGAGAACGGCCTAAGGATTAAGCCCACCCACCCATTTCAAATCATAGTCTATGGTTTAATCATATGATCAATGTTGAATTTCATTCAATCATTCTGTCTTTAGTAGGGCTAAAAGTAGTAAGATTTGTTTTATTGGCGACGGAGAGGGAATAATTACAAACAAAATGAAGGGGTGTATCTTTAATATCGATGGCGGGTATTTGGAGGGGTTGTGCCGTGGATTTAAATGTGGCATACTCAAGCAGTCCGACTACTTGAATTTGGTTCAGTGCGAAACATTGGAAGGTAAACTACCTGTTTGATAAAGCTTATTATTAGTCTAATAATTAATTAATTTATCTAATAATTAAATTATAACATTAATTTATTATTGATATACTAGGTGTGGCAAGAGATGTTTCAACAAAATCATGTATGTTATGCCTATTTGACAAGTAGACAGTTTTCAGGAAAGTGATGGTTGTTTTATATGCATTCACAGATTTAAAGCTTCATCTGCAAGGCACTGATTATGGAACATTCCTCGCCAACGAGCCCAGCCCCCTCTCCGTCTCTACTATTGATGACAAGCTTCGTGAGAAACTTGTCATTGAATTTCAACATCTTAGGAATCACTCCGTGGAGCCCCTTTCTACATTCCTGGATTTTATTACATACAGTTATATGATTGACAACATCATCCTTTTGATAACTGGAACTCTGCACCAGAGACCTATATCAGAGTTGATTCCTAAGTGTCACCCACTGGGATCCTTTGAGCAAATGGAAGCCATCCATGTTGCTGCTACTCCTGCTGAGCTGTACAATGCTGTTCTTGTGGATACTCCATTGGCTCCATTCTTTGTTGATTGCATCAGTGAGCAGGATTTGGATGAAATGAACATTGAAATCATCCGCAACACTCTGTACAAGGCATACTTGGAAGCTTTTTATGACTTCTGTAAACAAATTGGAGATACCACAGCAGATGTTATGTGCGAGATCTTGGCGGTAAGTTCTTAACTTTTAATGTCTGTAAAGTCAATACACAAAATGAATGCCTAATAGGTTGATCTCACGCTGAATTCAAATGGTTGATTAAGTAACTAAAATCCTTGCCAGATATTTAACAACCCTAAGGAATAGTAAAAATGGATAATTATGAAATTGGGCCATTGGACGTAATGTGCTGAAAGGGTTTTGGTATTTAATTTTGGGATTGGCCAAAATCCAACAATAAATTGTATGTAAACTGACTAAACATTTAGATTCAGTTTTAGAAAATATCTGAGACTTCTACAAATATAATACAGGTAAAATATCTTGTACTATAATAAAGTTGAAGAATTTCTATGTTTGAACACTGTTATATCTAGAATTACTAATGCAATTCAAAAAATTCTTTGGAGTATGATGGCTACATTCATGAGGAAATTTTATGGAAGCAAAGCCACATAGAACTCAAATGCCACATAGAGACCTATTTATTAAAGTGTCATAGAATCTATAGCCTCTATTATATTATTAGCAGTCACATTGGACTGCTAATCAAGTCAATGGTCAAACAATAATATTTCATGTATGTAAATGCTTTTTTTCATTTCAGTTTGAAGCTGATCGTCGTGCCATTATCATAACCATAAATTCCTTTGGAACAGAACTATCTAAAGATGACCGTGCTAAGCTTTACCCTCGTTGTGGTAAACTGAATCCCGATGGACTGGCTGCTTTAGCTCGTGCTGACGATTATGAGCAGGTTAAGGCTGTGGCCGAGTATTACGCCGAATATGCAGTTCTGTTTGAAGGAGCTGGGAATAATGTGGGTGACAAAACTTTGGAAGACAAGTTCTTTGAGCATGAGGTGAGATTTTTGACAATTCTCTGGTTTCATATCAAATTGAGACATTTACTTAAATATATATGTATATTTATTTATTTACACCCTATGGCATCTCAATTTTAGTAACAAGCAACTAAATAGCATTATTGTTTTAATTTTGTTATTGCTATACATATTCAAGTGGTTTATGGTAGTAGTTACTACATGTTTTATTTGATTGCCTTTCAGGTGAAACTTAATGTCAATGCCTTCATGCAGCAGTTCCACTTTGGAGTTTTTTACTCGTACCTGAAGCTGAAAGAGCAAGAATGTCGAAACATTGTATGGATAAGCGAGTGTGTGGCCCAGAAGCACCGTGCTAAGATCGACAACTACATTCCGATATTCTAAGATGTATGGATTCAAGCATAAAATAATATTTGAGTATCTTGTAAATACTTCATAAACAAAAAAATAGTAAATGACAAGGAAACTTAGATATAAAAAGTATTACTTTGCCATTATATGCAACTACTATGTAATAATTGTAGTTAAAAATGTTAATGGAAAATTAAATTAACAAGAATAATTAAAATGTGATTTCATTGCATTGTTCTCTTGATTCCAAAACTGCTTGAATGTAGTTCATGCTGTATATAGATTTAAACTGTAATGTATTGTTATTAAAGAGTTTAATGTTAACGCAGGGAAGTGTTTTGCAGATTAGAATCCTCTCTGTACTTGCTTAGTGAAATAAAGCCTTTCAGCGAATTATGTATTTACTTTCATCCTGTAAAACAAGAACTGTGTGGCCCTAGAGTATCCTATTTTCGTAAGTCATATATTTATCTATAAATACAATATATGTAAAAGAAGTTATATATGTATGACTGTTTAATCTAGCACTAATACTATAATATCCTTCTAGTGTTGTTAGTTTAACTGAAATTATTATTTTAGAATATTATAATGTATTTATCGTTCAAATAAAATACTATGTACTACAACAAGTTCTTTTATTTACTACCGGATTAGGATCAAAAATAGTATTGAAATAAAAAAACATTCTTCTTCTTCTTCTTCCTCAGCGTATAACTGCCCACCGTTGAGCATACACCTCTCCAATGTTTCTCCATTCTCTCCTGTTGTTGGTCTTTCGCATCCATGAAGAAAAATCCATCCATCCATTTATGAAAAAAAACATTAACAGTAATTAAATATATATTTTATTTATTTCTAACAATATAATGTTTATTAAGCTATGTCAGTAACTTTCAACTGTGCTCTGACAATATCAGTAACAGGGCCTTCATAGATTAAATTCTGCTTAGACGGTTTGGTTTGCAATAATGTTGCATGCATATTCCAAAATTTATCTTTTAACATGTCATGGTGAACATCAACAATCACTATTTTTTCTGTGCCTTCTATGGCTATTGTTTTCCTTAATAACAATGTGCCTCTTTTAAAAATTTCTGGCTCATTATTGTAATTAATATTGAATTCTTTGAACAAAATTTCATTCTTCTCAGCAGATACTGTACCGCTCAAACGTTTCTCTGCCTGAAACAAAGTTTTAAATGAAAAATTGACATTTCATCAAAATCTTTCCTAGAGATTTTATGGATTAAAGTAACAAACAACCATTATCTATTATTCATCTAAATCAAGATCTGTATTTTAACTGTACTAAATTAGCTGCGCCCCGTGCTGCTTTTTTAATGCACTGGTAGTATTGGAGAGTAGCATGACAGCAGTTGCTATTCCAATTTCAATAATTATTTTATTATTAATATTAATATTACTGTTGTTGCTTGTAGCTCGGCCCACAGCAAGAAGAATTCTGTGTGTTTTTCATACCAAATTTCACTCCCCAAAAAAGTTGCCTATGTATGTTTGACCTCAGATTTCTAACTATATCCATAACAAATACCATAAAATAAAAATTGGTTCAGCTGTTTCGATATGAATGCGCATTGGAGCCATAAAATTTAAAAGTGAAATGATATTAAATTTCTACAGCTAAGCTACACATACAAATTATACTAACCTCTACTGGACTTAAGTTTCCTTTCAGTACCAAATTCCAAAAGGTAGTATTGTACAAATTATTTATGTGAACATCAGCTTGTCGCCATTTCATGTAATCGATCAAATTTTCTTCAGCAGGATATAGCACTATACGACCATCAAATGTTGGTGGGTATTTCAATTCTTGATCGCCAAAAAAAATACTCCAGTAATACACATAGGAAGAGGAGAACTTGCTATTAATAGTTGTTAGTAACTTGGAAGCCCTCCTCTTGTAAAGAGTGGTGTGTTTTTTTAATACAAAAGAGTATTCATCACTCTGACCAAAAGCCATCAAAATATCATTGAATTCTCTAAATACACTAAATGCAGCATAGTTCATTAATTTTAATGCTCTTAAATCATTAGGTTTCGAAAATTCATGGACTTCGGAAAACTTATGGAAACACTTTCCGTCAAGTCTTACAACAATCCACGAGTTTGGCAATAATGTATCGTCGAGTTCAAATTTCTTCACATACTCAAAAGAACTTTTTGCCATTTTATTTAAATGAAAATTGTTGCACAGCGTTCTCCTTAATATTCCATGAGATTTGTTTAAACACAGCATACCATAAATATCTATTTTATTTGTACAAGTTGTTTCGTACTTGATACCTACTAAAGAAAGTAAAACTTTGAACATAATATCTCGATGGGTCCCTGTAAAACGTGCGTGAAACGGTCGGTATATTATTTGTTTGATTCATTACCGATCATCACAAATCAAATAGAGAACCCTATCAATTCTTTATCTTCCAATACAAAGTTTTCAACCAAAGCAAGCAACACAACACAATATATAATTTAAATCAAGAAATCAAGCACCCGACCAACGCGACACAACACAAGGACAATCAGATCAAGAAGCAAAAAATGTATTCGAAAATGAAATTGTCCCTCACTTACACAAAGATAACATTGGCCAGTGGTGCATGTTACTGTTAAGTACCAAAATAGACATGAACTGGTATAAGTGTGCGGCCCATTTGACAATTGTAAAAGATTTTTTATTTAAATTCATAAGTAAATTATTCATAAGAAAGTCATGTAAAATAAGTAATAGTACATTCATTACTTCAGAAAATGACATGGCTGACAAAGTTAAAAAGCTCAGCAGGCCAATAAAGATAAATAAAATGTTAGATTCTTTATTTGAGTTATAATATATTTTGTGACATCTCAATTTTATTTGGGAATATGTGGTAGATTACCCAGTACTTATATAATGTTATATAATGAACATAACATTACATAGAAAATTATTCTATGTATATGTATACCATGTTATTGTCCTAAATAATTATAGATTTACTAAATTTTATATTTTACATGCCTTTCTAGGTAGTGAATTATAATAACCTCTCACTAGCTGTCCTAAGCTATAAAGGCATTTTTTTTTAAATTAACGCATATACCCTCTATTTTTGCCATTTGACAATATTGTAATGTTGTATGAAAGTTTGTATGGGAAAAATATCATGTTTTTTTTACTGTACTATTTGTTTGGTAATTATAACGCTGTTTTGGGATTACGAATTTTATACGTATACTATATAGGTACTTACTAAGTATTTAGGTATAGTTACTTAGTATAAGTAAAATATACTTTACAAAGTTTATTTTTTGACTCTATTTAAATAATGTTACCTAAGTACTGCGTAATAAATATATAATAAATGTAAAACAGTGGAAAAGTAAGAGGGTATGTGTTATTATATTAAAAACTTTTAGGGACAACCTAGTTACCTTTCACTCATAAAAATTGCTAACACTTGCTAAACCAATTTTAATTCAAATAGGTATGTTTTGTTTTTTGCAATATCGTATATAAGAACAGCGATAAATACAAAATTATATATATATATTATTATTTATAATATAAAATATGTTTTATCTTGTTCTTGCGATGGTTTATGAAAAGAGTAATAAATAAAAAACATACTTACTTGAATTAAAATAAACAAAAAAAGAAGAATAAATATAAAAAGAGCAATAAACGTTAGCAAGCGTATGTTATTTTTTATGATTAAGTGGTTCTAAACCAGCGGATTTCACTTTGTTTTAAATCTTGTGTTAACTTTTTTGAATCGTTTCGATGTGAAATAAATAATTGCAATGCATTTTTAATATTATTTTTTACCTTTCCCATTCCCATCCCTATAATACATTTTTGTAAATAATATCGACAGCTGCTTTGCTATGCACTAATATCGATAAGTAATACTGGACGAGGTACATCACTATGCTGACATTTTTGTAATCATGTTGGTATTACTACCCACTTTTTTCTATAGTCTAAGTACCATGGAAGTAGTAAGTACTTCTAAGTACCCACTAGAGAGAATGTTGGCAGTATCGATGCATGGGTTTGCTTTTATACATAACATAACTATAAATATATATATCGAGCTCAGAATTTTTCTATGAAGTGCGGTCTCTTAAATCGTAGTGATGATATACTCTTTGAATCAGATCACACTAACTAGGTAGGACTAGGAAGTAGGAAGCTGTCCGTAGATTGATTTAGATTAATTAAACTTACTCTTTGGATCTGTCTTTGTCTTTTGACTTGAAGTTGACTGACACTGACAGATTACTGACTGATTTCATAACGCACGTTATTCTATAGTTTTGATTGGATACAGATACGAGTTGATACGACGGAATCCAATGACAATTAGAAACGAGTTGATACGACGGAATCCAATGACAATTAGAATGTCATTGACGGAATCAGATTATTAATTATCTCGGTTGTCAATTATTTTCTCGCCGTATAGTGGCTGGTTCTCGTATTGAGCTTCAAAGATTTTCCCTTAAATAGTACTAGAGAGATAGAAAAGGCCAAATCCAACGAACTAATGTACCAAAATCCTATTGTTTTCTGCGTGAGCAGAAAATTCATAAACAAGATAGAAGATAGATGTATTAGTGATTGGCACAGCCGACACTCGCACATAAAAATATCATAATCTATAGATTCATTTAAATATGGAGTTCATTTGTTAAATGTAAATAGTTTAAAGTAATGTATAAAGTTCATAACACATAATAAAAATGCAAAAAGGCCTCAAATATTTTATTTATCTTCTATTTTATTATAATCGAAATTGAATTCTAAAAAAAAAACAGCATGATTAATGATTGGAAAGTTTACATGTCTCATCACTATCGAATTTAACTGTCAAAAGATGCACCACGCGATGCACCGACGTGTCACGATTTGCGAATCATAGGCTTGGACTATACTAGGGAATGATTCAATAGTCTAGGCTGATTCTCCCTGTTCAAATGTAGAAGATTAATCTAATGTATTAGATTGAGATTTTTTTAAATTATTATTTAAAGCTAAAAGTGGCCTGTGGTGTGGCCCTAGAATAGCACCAACCCATCTCTTCCCGTGGGTGTCGTAAGAGGCGACTAAGGGATTAAAAACACCGGAGGATGGGCAGCAGCATCTTTCCGCGTACTATGCCATCACACTGCGATCGCCAACCCGCCTGCCAAGCGTGGCGATTACGGCAAAACCCCCCACGGATAAAATCCTTGGGGGAGGCCTTTGTCCAGCAGTGGACGTCTTTGGGCTGAGAGAGAAAGCTAAAAGTAGGGCTCGATAAGAATTAATACTTCGTCTTTCATATTTAAACAGAGACGTCTGCCGGAACCTGAGAATAGAATACTAACTACTGATCAAAATTTGAATTTGTCACTATGCCGGAATCCAGAACTTGAATTCCGTTTCTGAATTTAGAGAGACATTCAGGCTGAGTGACTTCCGACGGCCCCGGTGACGGGGCCGTTGGAAAAAAAAATTCCAACGGGCCCGGCGGGCCCGGATTTTGCGTTGACGGGGCCGTTGGAAAAAAAAATTACCAATGGCCCCGGCGTGTTTTTAAATGAGACCGATAGCATAAAAAGAGTTTGTATGTAACAATCAGTTTTTATTGTTGATAAAAATTATATCAACTATCAACAATCATCTATTACATTTAATAAAACAGTAAAAATATTTTGTCTGTACATTTAGTATTTTTGACTGAAATGGATAGAGGGACACTTAAAAAGAATAATAGAAAGCAAAAAACATTTTTTGGAATTTCTTGTCTGTATGTATGTACGCGTTTCACGCAAAAACTACTGGACGGATTTAAATGAAACTTTTTTTGTTGTATAGCTATTAAGCCTGGGTAACATATAGGCTATAATTTATTTTGAGAACTGGAACGCCTGATGAAGAACCTTAACAGAACAGCTAAACTATAAGAAACATGGAAATGGTGCCTTAACAAAAGTCGTTCAACCTGATGAGCATTTTCTGATGACGTATAAAAATTGAAGTTCTGGAACATCTGATGAAGAACTGCAAGAGACCAGCTACACTATAACATATATGGAAATGGCGCCTTATTAAAAGTCGTTCAACCTGATGAGCAGTTTCTGCTGACGTATAAAAATTAAAGATCTGGAACATGTGATGAAAAGCTCCAAGAGAGATTTTTCATCTAAGCGAAACTCACGCGGGCGACAGCTAGTAAGAAAATAAAATACATGATGTTTGTTTTATATCATGGCACAGAATACATAATAGTACAAGTATTAAGATAACAATAACATTTATTTTATTTATTTATTTAACTTTTATTATACAAACACAATGTATGGCACAATAGGTGGACTTAATGCAGAAGCATTATCTAACAGTCAACCACAAACTCTTTTTTTAATTTCATTATATATTTAAAATCTACAAAATAATACACAATTTCCCCCTTTAAACACTACCGGAGTGTATGCTATAAATTATTTATGCTATCGATCCCATTTAAAAAACACACCGGGGCCGTTGGTACTTTTTTTTTTTCCAACGGCCCCGTCAACGCAAAAATCCGCGCCCGCCGGGGCCGTTGGAATTTTTTTCCAACG
This sequence comes from Ephestia elutella, assembly GCA_018467065.1. NCBI lineage: Eukaryota > Metazoa > Arthropoda > Insecta > Lepidoptera > Pyralidae > Ephestia > Ephestia elutella. The sequence goes on from JAEMBS010000401.1 coordinate 9,117, forward strand.
GCCCCGTCACCGGGGCAGGCCCGCCGGGGCCGTTGGAAGTCACTCTTCCGGCTGTGTGAGGCCGGCCTAAGTACTTATTACTTCCATGGTATTTTTAGATTCCTTGCATTTCTCCCAGTTATTCTGTAATGTTATCCATAAAATCATAATGTAGGTGATAATACAATATACAATACTTTAATATTGAGTTTCAGTGTTACTAATCTTGGTATGACTCATCGGGAACAAACGGTTATTTTTAAATGAAAAATGTGGGAAAATTCGTGAATTTTAGGACTTTCATCTATAAAAAAAACCGGCCAAGTGCAGTTAAACTCGCTCACCGAGGGTTCTGTACACGCAAAGAATCTCACAATACAGCTCTAACTACTAGACCAACTAGTTTAGAAAACCAACTTAACTTTGCAGTTCGATCCCTAGGATTCATACTGCATCGAGCGCAAAAATAAGTTTGTTACACTTTTTTTAGACTTACAACATATAACGATTTTCAGATTTATTCCTGTAAGTATAAGTACTGTACTGTTAGACCTAGCTTTTTGACAAATTTCATGATTAGGTCAACAAGAAGTACTTAGGTTTTGATTCTCTCAATAGAAGCCAAAACGATTTTTGTTAGAAATTCTGTCTATCTGTATGTTTGTACGCGCATTACGCAAAAATTACGTGACGAAAGATGCAGTTATCACATTTGTATTGTTGAAGGTCAACATGGGACCTTTGAATATTTAACATGGGACATGGTGTTGCCGAATTGATTGCATATCGATTAATCAAAAGTGGAAGGAACTAGGTTACTAAAGTATCGATTATTATGTATCAATAGTATCGACTTCTATGTTCATGACAATACTATCGATTATAATTTGCAATGCCTAGCAATTAAATCGATATTGCGTGGGTGGGTATTGCAAATTATAATCGATAGTATTGTCACAAACCAGATAGTACAAATATCATAATTATTTTGTATTAATTTAAAAAGCACCATATTTTAATACTTTATTATATATGTATATTAGCAAATATAACAGAAAAATTACACATTTAAGGACCTATTTGAGTAAATTGCTTACTTCATCAGGTGTTCTACGCATAATTAAATTAGGATCACTATAACCATTGATAGGATCATAGACTGATTTATACAATTGGTCATAGATAGCCATTATTACTTCAAACGCACGCTTTTTAACATAAGACTTATGAGTATGACTCAAAAGCAAATTGAGTTGAGGCAAGATATAAACTTCTGGTGTCACTAAGAACATATCAAATTTGTTAAGGAATTGTTTCAATGTAGACATGTCCATCCCAGGTAATGTTGAGAGTGGCCCACTAGTCTTCTCTTGTAATATTGTATATATTGGTCCTAAATTCAAATTTGCTACTAAGTAACTGGCCTGTTCTGATGTTAAAGTATCAATCTGTGCTTCTGACTGAGCTTGTAGCCTTTCATTGTAATCATCCATAACTGTATAGAGAGACAATGTGCACTGTATATGATAAATACAATTCAGCATATACACCGACATGTCTGTTGAGCTCAAATGACATGCAGTCTCGTTTATAGCGTGAAGCAATGGATCCAATATATGAGTTGTGATAATTTTTCTGTCATCATTATTGATGTTGTTGGTAATATTCATTACAGCCAGTAAGTCACGCAGGAAAGTAACCAGGTCTGCCACAACAATTGAAGGGTTCAGGTCTACAGGAGGAGCTTTTACACCATGACTGAGTTCTTTCTGAATCTTGCTATCCAAGGTGATCAGAAATACTTCTTCACTTTTTTTAAGAAGCTCATCAAAAGTGTCAATCAAGTGACCTTTAGGCATGATGCATTGTATAACATCTTTGTAATATATTATTAAATTTGTAATGGACCATAAAACTAAAGGGTCTTTGTCTGGTTTTAAAATAAGCTCAGCTCTTACTTTTAATATAGGGCATATAGCCTCCATGATGCAGGTGAGGGCATCAGTTATTTGCTGACCTTTATCTGACATCTCACAAAATTTGAATAATGTATTCAGATTTTCTTTTTCTATAGGAATGATTTGATATACCCATGTTAAAATATCTCCAATATAGCGCTTGGCATCATTTGCATAGAATTCTATTGGCTTGGAACCTTCAGTTCCTTTTGTCAGCGCATCAATAAATGCCTGAACTGTAGTCGCTTTGCGAGCTGAACAATATTCATCAATAATATTAGAAAACAACACTTGCCTATTTTGGAATTTAGCCAAAGCTTTTGGCACCAAGGCATTATTTGGGGAGTCAATACTTACACAAGCTCCATTTGTCCAATGGTACAATTTTTCAATGGCTACTTCTTGTTGCATGCCAATAATTTCCATTATATCAAAAGCAGAAGTTTCATACCAGCATTTGACCAGAGTTTTGCAATTATCATACAGTTTTTCAATTTGATACAAAGTATCGAAAAAATCTAACGTAAGTGGCGTTTTTACTGAAACATTGTAAAGGTATTCATTTTGTTCTGAAGAAATTTGGAAGGTTTTTACAAATGCATCGACCCAAACCAATTTTTTTTCAGTTTTCTTTCTCTCGTCTTTTAATTTTGTTGTCTGTGAAATCAAATGGTGTGTTTTCGTTTTGGACTCGTGCAATCGATTAGACATATCTTTGACAGCAGTCTCGAGTGATAACAAAGAATTTATTATTACATGTAATTTATCGTTTACCTTATTATATTCAAGCAGAATAGTTTTATTGACTAACATATCCCTTTTTTCTATTTCGTTTACAAGCACTCTTCTTGTGTAAGCCGAATTTGAGGAACATAATGCAGAAACTGTGTTGAGAGCTTCACTATTATCTGATAAAAAGTGGCTATCAAATATCTTATTTATTTTTTGTCTTAGAGGATTACTATATGATGAATCCATTTTGTGAATTATTAGTGAACTTTATTAAGATTCAGATTAGAAACCAAACCAACAATTTAATTATTGTTTTTTGCGCCCGAATGAATAGTACCCCATGGCACGAACGAAACGATCTTACTTGACGTAATGAAATGACGTTGCGTTGCATTGTCAATGTCAACTATGACAATTACATCATCGATTATTGTGACACTGACAAAAAACAACCAGGTGCCCGACCATAGCCAATGGAAAAATTATGAACCAAGCATGGAAGTAGTAAGTACCTACTTTGTTGTACAAAGTACTTATTACTTCCATGGAACCAAGTTCTTAATTTTCCATGCCATGCATCAGCAGCATCCATGCCTAGAGATGGGCGCTTGGATAAATTTCGGGAAGGTAAAAATGGGAAAGAATGGGTAGAATGGGTAAAAATTAATTTATACCCATTTATACCCGATATTTTTTATTTATACCGGGTAGAAATTAAAATGAAAGTAAATTATCCATAATTACTTTAATACTGATAAAATAATAATTAAAGTATAAATATTAGGTATGTTTTGATTATAAGGAAGACAAATAACTAGTTATTTTCGGTTCAAATATAAAAAAAACAAAAACAACAGATTTAAAATCATATGTATTCAAATAATATTTTGAAAATAATGATGCATATTTAGTATATGGCTGTTTCAAGTAGAATTAACAAAAAAATCAAAACATCTTCAATTGTATTATAGACTAACTTTTGCCCGTGGCTTCGCCCGCGTGAATTTCCCACGGGCACAGTGCTTTTTCCCAGGATGAAAAGTATACTATGTCCTTCTCAGTACTTCTAGCTATGGGTATGTGAAACAGGAAGATTGGTTGAGTAGATAAAGCGTGAAGAGGTAACAAACAAACTCACTTTTGCATTTATAATATTAGTTAGGAATAGGATTTGGAGGTAACTTCGCAATATTTTTCTATCGAGAAAATTTTATGCAAGCGTGTTTTTGAGAGAGTTAGTAATTAAGTTTGCTGCATTTTAATTTCAAATTCAGTTTTTCATTATTACTGATACTAGCTGTTGCCCGCGGCTTCGTCCGCGTGAGTTTTGCTTAGATGAAAAATCTTTTTATGTTCCAAACTGTAGTAAGCTAAACTCCAGTACTCATTTCAGCCATTTGGTTATTCCATGTCTCGCGGAAATATATTAGGTACTCGTAGTACAGTCGCGGTGTTGAAATGAATCAAAAGTGATACTTTATTTAATAAACGATCTTCGCTGCTCGTTATTTACAATTTCCCGTGTACCACAACTCCCACCCCGAGTCCCTCTTTGTCCTATCCTGTTTCCTGTCTATTTATACGTCAGTAGAAAATGCTCATCAGGTTGAACGACTTTTGCTAAGGCGCCATTTCAATATATGTAATAGTGTATGTAGCTGGTCTCTTAGAATTCTTCATCAGATGATCCTGATCTTCGATTTTTATACGTCAACAGAAAATGCTCGTCAGATTGATAACTTTTGCAAAAGTCATGGTTCTTCATCAGGTGTTCCAGTTTTCAAAATCAATTATAGCCTATGTGTTGCCCAGGCTTAATAGCTATACAACAAAAAAGTTTCATTCAAATCCGTCCAGTAGTATTTGCGTGAAACGCGTACATACATACAGACAGACAGACAGACAGACAGACAGACAGACAAGAAATTCCAAAAAAATTTTTGTTTTCTATTATTCTTTTTAAGTTTCCCTCTATACATTTTAGTCAAAAATACTAAATACATATAATGTATAGATTACAGATATTTGTGTAAAGCAATCTGGCCTAGTACGGCGGCGATTCGATGATCGCCTAGCCGTTCAATAGAATTCCGGTATTTGGCAAACTTGTTCGTCGCCCCGGCATAACATTTATTGTCTATCTAAAACCAGTTGGCTGCGAATGAGTCAGAATTTTATTAAGATACCTATATCTTGTCAGGTCTTTTTGTAACCAAAACGTAAATTGTACACTTTATAAGTATTTTTTTACACAGTACTTAATTTAAAAACTGAAAATGTTTTTAAACACTTTATTTCGTAATAAATCTTAACGATATATTATAAAATATCGTAATCACAAACATTTTAATTGATTTTAATTTTTACCCGGTATAAATTAAAAATTCCTGGGAAAATATGGGTATAAATGGATAAATTTCCGAGTCTCGGAAATTTATCGGGTGCCCATCTCTACCCACAAGTCAACCATATTAGCGTTGCCCTTGAAAAATAGTCAACCTATCGGTAGTATTGACACGTGTCAATACTATCGATAGCCAATTGTTTGCAATACTATTGATGAAAACTTATACTAAAAATCGATATATATATATAAAAAAAAAAATTTGCTTCTGTGGCAATACTATCGATGATACTATTGATAGTTTTCTTTTTAATACTATCGATACTATTGATGTTTTCTAATCAATCGATTTTTTATATATATAGAATAGTAGGCAAACGAGCGTATGCGGTGATTGCTTACCATCAGGCAACCCATACGGGTTGCCTGATGGTACAATCACCGCAGTCCATAGACACCAATGACCCTAGAAAGGTCACTGATGCGCTGCCGACTCTTTGAGAAAGCGATAGGCTCTTTTCTTGAAGGTCATAATGTCGAGCCTATTGAATTACTCTTCCTTCTTCTTCTTCCTCAGCGTATAACTGCCCACCGTTGAGCATACACCTCTCCAATGTTTCTCCATTCTCTCCTATTGTTGGTCTTCCGCATCCATGAAGAGCTGGCGGTGGTCCTGATGTCGTCGGACCATCTGGCTGGTGGTTTGCCGACACTTCTCTTTCCCAGACGTGGTCTCCACTCCAGAACGCGCTTGCACTATCTCTCGTCCGCACGGCGATACATATGTCCGGCCCACGCCCATTTGAGTTTCGCGGCTCGGTAGCCGACATCCACTACATTTGTGCGGGTCCTTATGACCGCATTGCGGATCCTATCACGGAGAGATATTTCCCAGCATCGCACGTTCCATGCTGCGTTGAGTTATTCTCAGCTTGTGTAACAGCATGTCCGTCAAGGTCCATGTCTCGCATGCGTACGTCATAGCCGGCAGTACACACTGATTAAACACTTTCGTCTTCAGAGACTGCGGTAAGGATCTTGATTTAAAAACGTTTTTCAGATTTCCAAAGGCCGCCCATCCCATTCAGACTCTTCTATCAATTTCCGCAGACATAGAGTCTCGTCCCAGTTAAATCAGTTGTCCGAGATTATACATAGTTGTTCACCTGTTCGAGGGGCTTATCATCCAGTAGAATTGGGTTGAAGGAAAGATCGTTTGTTGCCATGACCTTGGTCTTGTCCATGTTCATTTTAAGTCCTATTTTAAGTGATGCATGGTATAGTTGTTCCAACATTTCCTAAAGATCATGGGAATTATCGGCTATGATGACAATATCATCTGCGTACCGTAGATGATTCAAGTACGCTCAGTTTATATTCATACCTTTTCCCTCCCAATTTAAGGACTTGAAAACATCCTCGAGTGCATTGGTGAACAATTTTGGTGATATAACATCCCCCTGTCGTACGCCTCTTTGTATGGGTATCGGATCCGTGTTTTCTTTCAGCTGGACTGTCATTGTTGCAGACTTGTAGAGACTCTTCAGTATTTGTACATAGCGATCATTGATGTGGCATCTACGCAGGGAATCGGTAACCACCCAGTGTTCCACAGTGTCGAATGCCTTTTCATAATCCACGAAGCCTAGGTATAGTGGCTGATTGTATTCTTCCGCCTTTTGTATAAATTGTCGCAAGGTGAATATATGATCGATCGTTCCGTAGCCTTTTCTGAAGCCTGCCTGTTCTCGTGGTTGATAGTCATCTAATCGCTGTGTCAATCGATTAGTAAGGACCCTAGAAAATACCTTGTACACTTGGCTGAGAAGTGATATCGGGCGGTAGTTTTTCAATTGGTATTTGTCACCCTTTTTATGGAAAAGTACTACAATGCTGCTAGTCCAGTCCTTCGGAACCTCACCTGTAAAGATCACCTCATTGAAAAGCAGATGCAGCTCTTTTGCGATCGCTACTCCACCGGCTTTCAGCAATTCGACTGATATCCCGTCTTCTCCAGGTGCTTTGTACTTTTTAAGTTGTTTTAGAGCACGCTTTATTTCATAGGTACTGAATTCGGGAATATCCTCGGTATAATGTCTGCTCAGACGGGATCTTCTGGCTGCAGGATCGCAAAGTGAAGGCTTTTCCATTTTGCTAGAATATAGATCTGTGTAGAAATTCTCAGTGATTGCTTTGATTTCCTTTGTATTATTTGTTAGTTCGTTATTTTGTTTCCTTAGCGTATTGATCTCGTCAGTTGCTGTTTTTCTCTGGAATACCTTAAGTCCTTTGTTCTTCTCAATGAGGTCCTGGATCTGTTTAGTGTTTCGCTGTCTTATTTCGCGTCTGAGGGATTTATTTATTTTGCGATTTAGACAGCGATGTTCGTCACTATTGAAGTTGTCCGCAGCTATTTCCCGCCGTTCTTTCATGAGGATTTTAACGTCTTCTGAAACACAAGTCTTGGTTCTTATTAGCTTTTGAAAGTGTGTCTGTGCCAGCTCAGTGACTAGTTTTGTAAATTTCCTGTACTTAGTTCCAAGATCGTGTTCGAAGTGGTCTAAGCTTGATCGATGCAATGCTTCCTGAAGTGATTTTTTCGAAAGCATCATCCACCCCTTCAGGTATGATGAGTTTGTTTCCTCTCTTCACTAGCTTGGCTCTTTTCCAGTCTCGTGTTTATTTTTAGTTTTGCTCGAACTAACCTATGGTCACTACCGGTCTGGAATCTATTTAGCACAGTGACATCCTCTACTATGTGTTTGTTGTTGGAGAGGACATAATCTATCTCATTCTTTGGTGTGCCAGCTGGACCATACCCAAGTCCACTTCCGTTTGGGCTTCTTTTTGAAGAATGAGTTCATGGCATATAGATGGTTTGCCTCTAGGTAGTTCAAGAGGGTTTCACCCCGCGGGTTTCTGTTGCCATAGCCGTAAGGGCCCATGCAACCTTCTGTTTCCTCACGTTGGGTCCCTATTTTTGCATTAAAATCACCAAGTATTACAAGGTGTTCTTTGACCTACACCCATAGCTCTGGTGATATCCTCATAGAATGACTCTACAGTTTCGTCACTATGATTGCTTGTTGGTGCATATACTTGGATGATTTTTTAGGGAGTATCTTTTGTTTATGCGGAGTACTAGGTAGGCTACTCGTGGTGATATACTCCCAAGTTCGGTTATGTTTTTGGTCAACGACTGTTTGATGATAAAGCCTACCCCGCAATAGGCCCTGTCAGTTTCTCCCCTGTTGTAGAATAGGTCTCCACTCTGCAATCTCATTGTGGTCTCTCCTTTCCGTCGCGTTTCACAGAGCCCCACTATGTCGTACTTGATATGTTTTAGTTCCGCTTCCAGCTCTTCCAATTTGAATTGCTCTTATATTGTTCTAGTGTTATATGTCGCCAAGGTCAGTTTTGTTTGGCAGCCGTTCCGAACCCAGGGATTCTTTGCATCCCCTGCCCTGCCACTACCGTTGCCGCTGCCGTAGCCCGGTCTAACAGGGCCGCTGGGGACTAGGGGCCATTCTTTTCTGCTTTCGTCCATTGGAGGTAAGTAGCCCGGTACTCGCCACGTCGGCCACACGTCTTGGCGAGCTCCACTCTTTAAGGTTCTCTAATCCTTCTGGCTGGTGGCAGCCTGTTTATCTCTCGTTTCGCACCACCCAGGGGGCACGTGTAGGGTAATCAAGTCACAGGTAATCTCCTACGGACGCGAGAGATAGCACCCCCCAATTAAATTACAACACTATTGAATTTTTATGAGCTATCGATAGTGCAATAGTATCGATTGTTTGTTGAAATATGTGTCAATACTATCGATTAGAAAACATCAATGTACCAATTGAATTGAAAGGTAAAGTATTGACAATTTTGGTTATCATCAATAGTAAGTATTGCAAACTATTGGCTATCGATAGTGTGACTATTTTTCAAGGTCACAATACTATCGATAGTCAACACTATTGCTGCAACACTAAACCATTATACTCTTGTCAACCAACTGTTTTGTTTTGTCAATGTCATGACCTTACGCCTTACGTCATTCAGGTTCTCTTTCTTTCTCTTCTCAATCAAGCTAAAAAAGGAAACGAACTTCAAAAGTTAAAAAAACAAGATTATTTTAGATTATCTTGATTTCGCTTTTAAATTAAGTACTAGATACAATGACTATGTTACTGTCTATCAGAAACCCTTTTAAGTCTAGAGGTAATAAATAATACAGGCACAACATATGTTTAATTAACTGCGTGTGTGGTCAAACATCTACAAAACATCCAGCTATGCATGTTTTGTAGAAGATGACATTGGTTTTTATTTCAGGAGTAATTATTCAATATGTGATGTCATGTAATCATTCTAATACACCTAAGACAGAAGAAACTGAAAAAGAAAAGAAGGAATCACAAAGGATGGCTGAATTTAGAAAAAATTAAGGAAACCACACCAATAGATGATCTAGGGGAACAACCGATGATGCACCCATCTCAAAAAAATGATCCTTACCAACCTTTTCCGGACAATACTAATCCTGTTACAGGTGAAGTAGGTGGACCAAGGGGACCAGAACCTACAAGATATGGTGATTGGGAAAGAAAAGGAAGAGTATCTGATTTTTGAAATAACTTAAATTTTGCTATGTAGGATTTTTATAGAAAAAATAAAATTATTGTCAAAAATTTAGTATAATGAGGTACAAATTTAAGCCATATTGACACAATCAGCGTCTGCTTGGGCCGAGTGAACTCTGATGCCCACTCAGACTCATATTGTGGTAACCCATTATCCAAGCATGCTCAGATGACTCTTGTATGAGAGTGGACTCCGATGGAATCATCCAAGCAGACAAGTCAACAGGGCTTTATGCGTGAGCAATTTTGGTGTTGAAAGACCACTACAAGTTTGATGTCACTTTGTAATTAAGGTTCTGTTAGTAAACCTATTAAGGACCATTTGAAGCTGCCTCATTATACCAAATACTATATAAACTCTAGCGAGATTATATTTTATGTCTTCTGAAATTTACTTAAAATATGTTTTACAACAAGAAAAAAAATGTATTAAATAATTGTTTAGATCTCAATAAAAGTGCAATAATAATATGTGTTAAATATTTAATTGGCTAAGTATTTGCAGATTTACCAATAGTTTTAGGCATTTTCTTATTTGTTGAGTCTTCTAGTTCTTTTGATTTGTAATAATGAGGAGCAACTTCTAAAAGCCATTTGCTTTCAATCTCTGTAACTTGTCTCATAAACTCTTTGGATGTAAATACCAGTTCATGATAAATTACCCAGCGAGGTAGTTCTTCAAATAAAGCACTGTTAGGATGTATCATGACAGTCTGGAAAGTGAACACAGAAAATTTATATTATTTTATTATTTATTATATGTATGATGATCTCTTTGGCACAAGGTAATATTTGAGCTGCAAGGATTTTATAACCACTGAACATGAAATCATTGCATGGTGTCCTTTTCTCAGAATGTCCTTTACTCATAAATTACTCAACTTTAAACAAAAAAAAAAAGGGATGTTATGACTATGAAAACGCACACATTGGCGTGTTCACGGATACGCAGTTTTATTTGTAGTAGAAGTAGGTATATTTGACGCCCCGTTTCCATGAAGCGCCCGCCCAGTCCCCTTCTTCTTCTTCTCTTCTTCCCAGTTCCCACTTTATCCTTAATAGGAATAGGATTGGAAAGATATGAAGGAGGCCTATCCTCCATATCTGTCTCTTCCGTACTACTTGCATTCAGTTGCGGCCTGCGTGACGCTTGATGTCGTCCACCCAACTCATTGCGGGGTGTCCTCTACCTCACGTGTTGGCCCATGGTCAGCACTCCATGACCCTTCTGGTCCACCGATTTGAGTTCATCCTTGCTATGTGACCAGCCCACTTCATTTCTGATTTTTGATAAGTGTGTATATACATGCGCGTCCCGCGTACTTCACCAGGTCGTCGGGACGCGCATGGATGCGGGCAGCGCAGGACCGGTCGTTGTGGAAATCCTTGGGGGAGGCCTATGTCCAGCAGTGGACGTCTTTTGGCTGAGAGAGAGAGAGAGTGTATATCATGCGAGGTCCTCTTTCGAATGGTATCATTTCGTACACGGTCAAGCAATGAGCGACTGAGCTTTTCGGCAGATTTCATTGTCAGGGTCGTTTCCATACTATAGATGGGAGGACACATTGATTGAATACTTTGCCTTTTAGTTTTTGATCGGAAAATGATTTGATCAAACGTTGAATAAGAAGGTGGATGGTTACAGGGGAAGAGGGAGACCAAAGAAGAGATGATTGGAATGCGTGAGGGACGATATAAAGGATGCTGCTTACATCTAATCCCAACGGATTAGATGTAAGTATGACGGGAATCAGAGACTTGTTAGAAAATACAAGACGTATTGCGCAGACATCAGATGATGGGATTAAGGTAAGGAATATGATGATTATTTGATCGGAACGTTTGATCCCGTTGTGTCACCCCAACATGTTTCACACTGCTGATCGGAAGATCTGTTTGTTAGATCTGAAGGTTGACCATGTTTGTGTTATGCGTCTGTAGACTTCTGCTGTTTGGTTCTGTCTGCAGGCCCAGCGTTTTTGTATGTGCTAGGTACCTATGTAATGATCGAAGACTTCAACAGGCATTTGGAAGGATAGGATTTGACATGATTTTTTTGAGGTCTTAATTTTTAAGCCTACTTCAACCGAACCTTTTTGCAATTGGTCTTTTTGTATAAACAAAAATATCTATACTTATGACTTTCATGTCGTCGACATTATTCGCCAGGAGATCTATGTCGTCTTCAACCTTTCACCATTAATGTTCCACTGCACTTCCTGAACAAATTCTATAAACATTTTAGGCGAAATGGGATGATGAACAGACTCCTCGTCCAAGTTAAAAGGGTTCCGTCAGTTTATGCAATTTTACCGAAGATGTGGTCCAACGCCTTTTCGTAGTCTACGAAGGTGATAACGAGTGGAATTCGATACTCGATTCGACATTTATTGAAAAGGAAAACAATTTTGGGAAAAGGACATTTTGAGAAAGTAAAGGACAAAATGCGCATTAATGCTTGAAATTTTGCAGAGAGTCATTCAGTTTAAAATATGTATGCAAAACTTCAGATCAATAGAAAATCATGAGTTGAGTCAAAATTTACTTGTAAGATACATAAAACAGACATATTAATTGCAAAGAATTAAATCAGAAATACTTACTTGGTTATTTTTCACAGTTTTATAATGACCACCTTTTGAAAACTTAGCAATATGATAAAAGTACCCAGCTGTGATAGCTTTTCGAATATTTGCATCCTCCGATATGCTTGATACCATTTCAATTTCTACTCTTTCCATGAGGCCAACCAACTGTTCTCGCACATCGCGGGCACGTTTCATCGATCTATATTGTATAAAATTCTCATAACACCACTGAACAGAATAATCAGATTCTACCCATTGATTGTAGACGTTCATCAGTGTCAAGTGATCACCATTACGATGGAAAAAGTTTTTCCTAGCAGTATCTGCATGGATTATTTTATCTTTTGGTCTATAGAAAACGGAACTGTTAACCGATAACATTGCAGCAATGGACACTACTTCCTCTGAACATTTATACCTAAAAAAAATAAAAGATCTTTAGCCATGGGCATTTTTTCCTTATTATAACTTATTATTTTAGTTGGTATGTAGTGTCTAAGGATGGAACTACAAAGTTAAGTTTATCTTTGTTTAAATCAATCTTGCCATTTGTTTTTTAATATAATAAAAAAAGTTCACCATTAAACACTATTACAATTTTTTTGCTTACACCCTTCTGTGAAACAAAAAGAAAAGAGTTGTTATCCAAAAACTGATTGTTCCATGGTTTTGAATGTCAAAGCTATGTGTTTATAATAACGATTTAATGTTACTTACTTTTCACTTGCTAACAACATTTTTGCAAGCATTGGATCGGTAGGAAATTCAGCCATTCTTCTCCCTGCTTTAGTCAATTCACCATGGTGATTAAGAGCACCAAGTGCATAAAGTTGTTCTAAAGCAAGAACTAGGGTCTCATGAGGAGGAGGATCTAGAAAATCAAAATGTATGAGATCATTAATTCCCAAAGCTTTCAAGGTAAGGACTGCATTCCCCAAATTGATTCTCTGAATTTCTGGCACAGTGTTATCTTCCAGTTCATATTTATAGGCCCATGCAGTGTACAATCTGAAACACTTTCCTGGTGCTACTCTTCCAGCCCTGCCTGCTCGCTGATTTGCTGAAGCTTTAGAAATTGGTACCACCATTAGGCTCTCCATGCCTGTCTTCGAATTGAAATTATTTTGCTTTGCAAATCCAGGATCAATAACATAGATTATATTATCAATTGTCAAAGATGTTTCAGCAATATTAGTGGCTAGTACAACTTTACGGGCTCCTTCAGGTGTAGGTTCAAAAATTTTTGCTTGCATGTCACTTGGAAGATTTGCATATACAGGCAGTATTAACAATTCTTTCAATTTCTTTCCAATTTTCTTTGTCCTTTCTTGTAACATCTCTACACACGTTTCAATTTCTTCTTGTCCAGTCAAAAAAACTAAAATATCCCCTAGTGGTTGAGTTGCATGTATTTGTAAGATTGACACTACACAAGCATCGACATAATCAGCTTCTGGAGCTTTAGTATAATATATGTCAACTGGAAATCTTCTCCCAGGTATTCTAAAGATTGGAGCATCATCGAAAAATTTTGAGAATTTTTTCGGCATCTAATGTTGCACTAGATATCAGCAACTTTAACTCAGGTCTAAATCTGGTAATATCTTTTACAAGGCCAAATAAAATGTCTGTGTGGAGAGTTCGCTCATGAGCTTCATCTATAATCATGACACTGTATGATGCAAGATCTGGTTCTGATAAGAATTCTCTGTGCAATGTACCATCAGTCATGTATTTAATCACAGTTCTATCAGAAGTGCAATCTTCAAAACGTATACTATACCCCACCTCATTGCCAAGTTTAACATTCATTTCTTGAGCGACCCTTGCTGCTACAGACATAGCTGCTACTCTTCTTGGTTGAGTACAACCAATTTTTTTGCCTTCTTCAGTAAAACCAGCTTCGTATAGGTATTGAGGAATTTGTGTCGTTTTTCCAGAACCAGTTTCACCTTCCACAATTAATATTTGGTAGGTTCTAATAGCTTCTATTAATGATTGTTTGAATGGATAAACAGGAAGTGATTTCTTTGTCTCCTCTATGGTCATACGTATTTTCTGATATTCCGATTTTTCATTTTCTTCCTTTTTTTCTTTATTACCTTCAAGTTGCAGAGCTTGTATGAAATCGATCTGCTCATCCAATAGAAGTTCATATTCATCTTGAGACTTTGCATCTTTAGCCCCAAATTTGAAAAATGCAGATTTTATTTGTTCTTGTTCCCATTTTCTTTGCTCCGAATGTGGTAATTTTTCATTTTCATCAACTTCGACATATTCTCCTAAAAATAAACAAAGATGAGAATTTACATTATTAACTTTTAAATTATTAAGATTAATGGTCTGCTGTATTGCGTGTAATTTCGACGGTACACTCTCATATTACAAATTATCTTTTCATTTTACAAACAACGGCAACGTTTGTAAAACTACACATTTGAAAAACATCTGCTTTGACGCTTTGACAAACTTTTAAAAAAGGATACATTTTTACAAACAAATTACTAGACAAAAATTGGTTTTACAAATTTTCATTTTACAAACAAATTATTTAACAAAATCTTCAATTGGTAAAACAACGTTAGACAAAATATCTTATGGTAAATACATCGTTTGATATATAATATTGATGATTTGCTGATTATGGAGCAGATTTGCCAATATTCTATATTGTATATTGAAATACTGTTGTAAGAAACTTGCCAATAAATTATTATTTACTAAAACTAAAAGATATGAAGTTTTAAGTACAAAAAGGTTTGTCTCCAAGCGATCTGAGCTGTAAGTTATTTACATAATGCACAAGAGATAGAAGGTTGCGAGGAGCAAAGCGAAGTTGGTAGGAAGTAAGTGTAGGAATTCCTTGGTGCTAGTCTCGCCGCGTAGAGACGTTTCTTTTTATAAATCAACGTTCAGAATATAATTTTTTTGTGTTAAATTTGTTTATTGGGATGTAATCATTAAAATATATTACTAAGAACATAAAGTATGGTTTATTATAATTATAAATAGTTAATAAAAGATATTTTTGAAATAAAAAAAATATTATAAAATATATTATTATTGGCAGAATCAAGTAAGGTTCAGGTTCTTTCTTTTGACCCGGAAAGACTTTGAGGGCGGAAAAGAAGTTAGGTTAAAGTTTTCTTTTTATGACAACCCGGAAGAACTTTGAGGGAGGAAAAGAAGTTAGGTTCAGGTTATTTTTTATGACCTTTTGAAAGAAGTGTCAAGTCTTAGTGAACCCAATAAGGTATTTGACTTGACAGTGTTAAAAATATAACAGTAGCAAGGTAGAACTAATACCTGTTCTGATGTAGAAATATAGGTTTTATAGTTTTAGGGTGGCCTAATGGTGCCCCCCCCGCCCCCCTAAATGCGCAAATGCATATTTTTCAGAAAGAAAATTTTAAAAATTTACTAGTATCTCGTCAAGTTAGACAGACAAATGTTATTTGATGAAACCCAATTTAAAGTAAGGAGTATATGGGGAACTTCCCCCATGGTCCCCCCTCAAATGATCAAAATGCATAAGTAAAGCAAAGTCAATCAGGGTAATTGTAAACTGATTTTTTGGTTACCTTCATCAATATTATGAACTTTTTTTTTTATTTAGTTTATATATTAACAAAAAATATATCTTGATATTATA
>JAEMBS010000402.1:0-25000 GCA_018467065.1 Ephestia elutella
CTACTAGTAGTTCTAAGTTTTTGACAAAGTCATCTTTGGACATACATTTCGACATAACCGCTGACAATTGTTGTAATAAGGAATTTCTGAATAAAACTTTACCACATTTGTCACCTTTATCTTTAAGTAAAATAAATTTAGATAATTTAAGATATTCCTCTCATAAATTAAACGATATAGAAACTGAAATTAATAACCTTGAAAGTCTGTCTCATTTTATAAAATATGGCACTTATTATTCAACATTTACGTATATTTTAATTGTTTGTTTACTCATATTTGCTATTTATATGTTTTAAAAATCGATGTCTCCAGCGTCAAAATAATAAGCATGTAAACAATAAGCTACAGATATCCAATGCCCGGAATGACTCCTATTTCAGGTTCTAGTTCTGATGACGACAAACAGTCTTTAAAATCTTTAACTCCCTCGTCGCATCAGACACATAAGGTCGATTTTCATAAATCTATTAGAAATATTAATATTTAAATTTTAACCTTATGTAAAAAAAAAAAAAAAATTTGAACACATGTTACATTGTTACATTATATTTTAATTACTATTGTAAACACTGAATCCCGACGACATCCTAAATATTTATCTTTGTATAAGTAATCAATGTTACTAAGTACTTTTTTCTTGACACTGACTTCGCTTCATCCTGATTTCGATAAAGCTCCGTCAAAAGGGGGAGGCTGTTATATTCTAATACTAGCGAAACTGGGTCAAACTGCGTTGGTATTCCACTCGTCAGCAGTTTTACCTGCGTTTGAATAATTTTAAAAATTTAAGTAGAGTTAGAATTTGAAATCGTCGGGAGTCACACATATTCAATTTTATTTTTGGTGTTTGTGTAAAAGTGAATAAAGGGTTGTGGTGTAAAAGTGCGTGTTATTTGAAACTACCAACGGAACCTCACAACAGTTCGTTACCACACCTGTAATTTTGGTTCTTTTGAGTTCAATTTCCTTGATTAATTTAGAATATGTCACAACTTCTTTTAATAAATCTGTTAAATGGTCTGCAACCGAGAATGCTATATTATGCTCTGCAAAAAAAGCAGCAAGTTTAATTTCAGCACGAGCTTTAACTTTATTTTGTGGAGTTAGACCTTTCTGGAAACCAAGGGATACTAATGTTTGTGTTTTTCCACTGGATCCAGGTTGGTTCCCCAAGTGTTTCTTGGTAGAGGCATGCGTTTTTAAATTAGATAGTTCAGCTACCATTGATATTTCCGGGCAATATACACATTTGGCTTTTGATACATCATCGGTGTCTGGCAAAAGCCAGTCTTTAAAAGTCGGATCTTTTAACCATTGCTGTCTAAAATTTTGTACACGATGTTGCGATAATGTGTTACCTTCCTTTTTTATTGTCCAACCACCTTTTTGTTACCAAAAGTTAAATTAATGTTATATAATTCACACGCAGAATCTTACATACAATACGGACTAAGTAGCTATGGGCGTACATATAAAACTTATCTTAACCAAATACTTAAACTGCAAACTAGAATTATAAAAATCATAGTACCTACTAAAATTAAAACTCAATTTCACAACAATGATGATGAATTATTCAAATACTGCAAAATTTTACCTGTCCACTCTCAGTTTCTTAAACAACACTTTTTAGACGAAAGATTTTGGAAAAAAATTGAACACCCAGTGTACACGCGGACTATTGCACGCAATGCGGACATCTACTTACTTAATACCTCGTTTTATAAACAAACTATCTCCCGAGTTGCGCAATACAATACATCCAAAAAATATCAAAATCACATTAAAGAATTATTTTCTAAATAATTTAGACTCGTCTAGTTCTCAAGTAGGTATTGATATAGTATTAAGTTATTTTTAGTGATTAAACGAACTTACCTGAAGTGAAGTTCTATCATAATTATACGAGATGCTTCGTCCGAAGTATTAGTATAACACATGTAGTAACGTATTTATAGTGGTCGCCGTCCACAATCTTGAGAAATCTAAAGAGGGTAGGAAAAAAATAAAAAACATTTTGACGGTAGTACATCTGACATTTACCCCGCAAGCCGGACATTGCTTCATTACGTTGAGATGCTGTAATCACACCACACACAGATATATTACGATTATCTTATGGGCTGTTGCTGAATAGCAAGGGTAGGGTGGGTTACTAATACTTCGGACGAAGCATCTCGTATAATTATGATAGAACTTCACTTCAGGTAAGTTCGTTTAATCACTAATTATACTTCAATGCTTCGTCCTTCGTATTAGTATAACACATGTAGACAATTAGAGCTTACTATCGTAATATATCGCGTTTATCAAGAAATAAAAGTAAAATTAGTTAATTTAATCATTTTAATAATCATGTTGGAACTTAGGTAAACCTCTACCAAACACAATATAATCATGGTAATGTAAATTAAACATTATATCTTCTGATTGAAGATACCTATGCCAATTACATTCTTGTAATAATAATTAGATTATTAGGATTACATTTATGTATTTCATATATTTTTGTACTAAATATATTTATGTATTTAATATAGCTAAGGCTAAACAATCATCCTCAGAACCATTTAGGATGGGTCTATTATAGAATTTGAAGAAGGTGTTTGAGGAATTACTCCATCCTGCAGTCTTTCTGATTTGATCAAGACTGACCCCCGACTTGTGCGCCGCAGACGTCGCGGCGTGCCGCGTGCTGTGCGCGGAGAACTGAGATATGTCTATACCAGCGAGGTGCAAGGTGCACTTGATCCATTTACTTAATGTTTGAGTATTAATTGGTTTATGAGGTTTTTTCACAGAGATAAAAAGTAGGTCATGTTGACGGATAGTTTTTGTGGTATTAATGTATGATTGTAAAGCTCTTGCTTGACATATCTCAGGTTTACTGTTAAAGAATGGAATACAAAGTGTAGGTTGCTCTGAACCGGGACGGGACGTCTTGATCAAATCAGGAATATTAATAACAATTTTGGTTGTGAGTATTAATATGTTAGATAACTTAATTTTAGATAATGTTTAAGCTCTATGAGCGGTAATAAGAGCTAACAATGTTACCAATTTTTTAGAAATTTTATCTATAGTTAGACTATCATTTGGATACCATTGACTGAGAAAATTAAAGAACTATTGAGGTGTCCCAAGTGACTTTATACTTGGGTAAGATCGGGCGCAGCCGAAACATGCCCCTCATTAATCGTTTGATTTGTTCATTATTTACTAAAGAATCACCGAGCAAAAGACTGAGTGCCGACCTACAAGAATTAACTGTGCTATACTGCGCACCTTGTTCAAATATTTGTGTCAAGAAGGTTAATACATTTGGTATAGAAGGTGAAAATATGTCAACTTCAGAATTTTTACAGAAATTAAACCATTTTCTTAAGCAAGAGTCATATTGCTTGAGAGAATTATCTGATAATGATGATAGCATTATATGGATCGTAGTCTGCGGAATATTTTTCCTGCTCATCGCTGACCGGATAAGATTCCTGCCACCAGGGAAATGGTCGAATGTATGTTCTGGCTGCTGGAATGAGAGATAATTAAATTTTTATTTGCTTTGAAAATTATAGGATCTGAAGATAAAAGCTTTTGAAATAGAGGAAACCATGGCTGTGTAGGCCAGTAAGGGACAACTAAAATTCCTTTTGCATTTTCTGTTACAATTTTACGAAGGGTTTTAATCATTGTAAATGGTGGAAATGCGTAGAAAAATAAATCCGACCAACATACTGTGAAGGCATTTACAGCCCACGCATCAGGGTCAGCGTGCCATGAAATGAATTTATGACATTTCTTATTAATTCTATTAGCAAATAAATCAATTTCAGGTAAACCAAAATTATATACTATTTGATCGAATGCATACGGAGCGAGCTCCCATTCTATGTCTGGGTGGATACGCCTCGATTCGGCATCAGCAATTACATTGTCCGATGAGCGTATATATGATGCATATACGTAAAGATTACGATTTTCACACCACTGCCACAGACTTTTTGTAACCTCAGTTAAATGAGGAAATTGTATCCCTCCCATACGGTTAATGTATGAAATTGCTGTATTATTGTCAACTCTTAAAAGAATCTGGCAGTTAAAAAGATTTTTCGCAAAAACCTTAAGACTAAAAAATGCTGCAAGAATTTCAAGGTAATTTATATGATGTGACTGTTCGAGCTCAGACCACTGGCCACTCGCTGTGCTCTCCCCGCAGGATGCTCCCCACCCTGTCGTTGAGGCGTCGGAAAAAATCTCCAAATGATACTCGTCACTTTTAATTTTACTTACAGAATTAGAGATCGATCTTTTCCACCATAGTAGGTCTGGTATAAGACTGGAAGGTAAATTCATAAATTTATCGTAGTCATTGTCATTTCTAATATTTAAAAATTTTTGCCGCTCGAATTGTTTTGTGTACAGCCAACCATATTCGATTGCGGGACAAGCTGACACTAACAAGCCTACAAACTTAGCAAAATCACGAACTTTACAGCGTTTAATATGTAAAAACTTTTCTATATGAGATTTGATTCGCTCATTTTTTTCTGGTGGAAGACTGACTTGGAGATTTTTTGAGTTAATGACAAATCCTAAAAATTTACATTGAGTGGATAGATTTAATTGACTCTTTTCCTCATTTATGATAAAACCTAAGGCATTTAACAATGTCTGTGTATCACGTAGGTTTTGTATACAATCATTGATATTATTGCCTATGAGATGAAAATCATCTATGTATAGGGTAGATAGATGACCAATAGATCTTAATAGTTTTATCACCGGTTTCATCAGTTTCGTGAAAATATACGGTGCCGTATTAAGTCCGAACGGTAAAACATTAAACTCATATAAATTATCTTCATATTCGAAGCGTAAGTATTTTCTGTGAGTAGGGTCAATTTTAATTAAAAAATAAGCATTTTTTAAATCAACACAACACGTAAGACAATCTTTAGAAATTAATTTTAGGGTAGTTCGCAAATCTTCAATTTTGAAGTGTTTTGTACAAACAAATTTATTTAACGACTTTAAATTAAGAATAAATCTCATTTTTCCGTTCGGCTTAGGTACTAAGAAAATCGGTGATAAAAATTGATCTTCTAAAGGTTCGCACTTAGAAACAGCACCGATATTGAGTAGATCAGTTATTGATTCACGAAAGTGAATCTTTTCTGTATGGGAATAAGTTCTTTTTTTGGAGGACTTATTTGTTTAGGGTAACTTGAAAAGGGTATTTTATATCCCTTAACGAACGATAATACAGCGTGGTCGGCCGTAATTAGAGACCACTGAGAGTAAAAATGAGCTAGCCTTCCGGCGTACCTTACCGGGTCTAGCGGCAGTAGCTGTCGTGCCGATTCCGCGACGACCTGTAGGAGCTGCGCTGACACCGCGCCGGCGCACTCGCCCTCGCGCTCGAAATACTCGGCTCTGCAGGCTCTCTCGTCCTCGGAGCTCCTGTCGACCTGCGACCCGGGTGCGGACCTTTCCAGTTTAAATGGCTGTTTTTACGGCCAGGCTGAGATGACTTCCCGGTTTGAACTGGTGGTGTTTTGGATGGACCAGCGGTTGATTTTAATTCGATGCCTGATTTATTAATCACTTTGGCTAATTTAATAGTTTCTTGTAAATTTTCGCCAAATAAAAAATTATCAATTTTTGTATTATGTAATTGGGTTTTCATATAATTTTTCAGTGAAGATAGCATAAAATTGCGTCTAGTGTTGGAGTCAGTATGCTGGCAGTCGCATATAATGCGGCTCGCATCCATTAGCAGTTTCAGCAGTTCAGGATCTTTATCCTTACTAGCCAATAAACGTGATATTGCCTCACCAAGGCAGGATATGGCGGCAGCAAGTTGCTTTTGCTTGAACTCGATAGCTTTGTCACGCTTGATCACTAATTCTGATGAAGCGGCTTTTATCTCAGCGTTTAATGCTGGAGGATCGATGAGGGTACAGTTGGCTGGCGTCAAGTATTTAGAGGTCAACTCTTTCCTTATTTCTTTTGATAGTCCCGATGCGCCGGTATGCTCCAAGCGTATAAAAAATAAAAAAAAATAAAAAAAATGTTTATTCATTTGCTCACATAATACTCATCGTCTTAAAACTACACATATCACCATACATGACTCATTTATAACTTAAGTTATTATCTCAAAAATATTAGATAGCAGGTGCATACAAAACTGAGACAAATGTGATCAATATAAGTATACAGTACAAGTAGGTATAGGTATATAATATAAGATTCTCAGCATCCGGTTAGAAAATTGTATATATTACTTACACATTCATTCAGCCAAAATTTTGCTCAATTCTATGTGCACCGAAGTCATAATGTACTAACTGATTTGAAGATAAACAAATAAATAACACGACTGCCATCTTTTAAAGAAAATAAACGGTAAAGATTCCAGCGACACAGCAGAAATAAACTATCAGATTATTATGAGTTAATATGAGCTTACTTTGGAAAACACATTATAATCATGATTATTGGCTAGTCGTGTGAGAAAAAAGAATGTATCATATTGTTATTGACAACAAATATTAGTGGAACAGAATTAGTAGGTAGTCAGAAACAATTATTTCTACCCGCCGTACTAGTTAGAACTGTATGACGGCCGGGTAGCAGTCCTTGTCCGACGACGTAAACAACTCATAGTATATACGATAAGTGCAGATGCGATCGAGTATAGTTTTTATTAAATATACCAAACAAGTATAGATCTTTTTTAATAAATGCGAAGGTGAATTTAACTTGATTTGTTACACGGTAGTAAGTAAGTACCTAAGTGATTGTTTGTATAATATATATGATCATATGATCAGTATGAATTATAAATATATACATATGTATATATTTATAATTCATACATATGTGTGTACTCATGTTTTATATAATAATATTAGTATATGTATGTATAATATTAGCACGGTGTATATATTTTATATGTATGTATATATGTATATAAGGTGGACTCAAATTAACTACAAATATTTTCAGGGCTGATTATTGATATTATTTAGAAAGAATATCAGTGGTTTTTTCAATTTTCTACACGCTAGTTTGCGAGAAAAATTAACTTTTTGTTTTTTGAAAACCGTAACATTATAACATCCTGTATCCTGTAACATAAAACACGAGACGATGTTTCAGTCCTTACCTCATTGGCCAATTATTTTAACCAATTAAAATGAAACTACCTACACGCGGCCACAAACAAAAGCCGCCGCCCACCGGCGCGCGCGAGTCCGTGTTGCTCTATGGTGCCGCTCTGTCATAGAGTAACTATGGAACGGAGCAATCAATCATAGGTCTTTTTTTATAGGTTTTTTTTCATAGGTTTTTTTAATATTATTATTATTGGATTATTCTATTATTGGAAAGGTCTCTTGTCTTGACAAACAGAAAATAAAGATATCTGAAAACTTTTCATTTTTCCTTTTCAAATCAAATCAACAACCGGCCAAGTACGAGTCGAACTCGTGCACGAAGGGTTCCGTAGCATAAAAAAAAATCACGTTTGGTGTATGGGAGCCCCCTTAAATAATTGTTTTATTTTAATTATTCGTATTATTAAGATGTGTTAGTAATAGGGTCCCGTTCGAACACTAAAAAGTGAATGTAATTCGTCCAGTAACAGCGTCTACGGATCGAATGGCGAAAATACAAACTGCAAATAAACATTCATTCATTCATTCATTCATTCATTCATTCATTCATTCATTCATTCATTCATTCATTCATTCATTCATTCATTCATTCATTCAAATAAAGTTTGGCTTTTATTTATGTTTTAGTGAGAGCAAAAATGTTGAACCTTTTGATAGATCTACTAGTTGGTATGGCCTCATTCGCACTTGACTTTCTTTTATCACTTACGTATTTAATTGTTTTCCCGACCTAAAACTATAGCACAATAGTAACGACCATGTTTAATAAATACATACCTTGACATGAGACAAAACATTACATACTTTGTCGACTCTGCCGATAGATACTCTGTGTATTCCCGAACCGGCAGAGGCAAGCACCTCGTCGATTAATCGAAGAAATGCTTTAAGTTAATTGGGGAGGAATGTTACAACCTCATTTTGATATACTCTGTGCACATACCAGAGATATACCATAGACGTTGTCTTGGAGATTGGTCTAATAAAAAGCTTTGACATGAAGTTGTATGTTGTAAAAAATGCCTTACCGATATTCAAACCAGGACTACTTGAATATGACAATCTGCTACCATGATGCAAATGAAATTTGTACTCGGGCGTGCGAGATTTTTTTCGAGAGGTATGGTCGGCGGATCAACCCAAGAACTATTCTTCCGGCAGTTTCCGACCCAGGCCTGATGCAGGCCGACCGCGGTATCCTGTACGGCTGGAAGAAGATGTGTTGGACTTTTTTTTAAGACACCCGGTGGCCAGCTCTGAAGACGCCGCACGTGTCTTCTTTGTGTCGAAATCATACATTTTAAAAGTGTTGCATAGGGAGGGATTTCATCCCTATCATATTCTGAGGGTTCAGGAGATGCTCCCGACGGACTATGAAGACAGAGTGGAGTTTTCGCAGTGGTTGTGTAGGAACCGAAATAATAACATTTTGTGGACAGATGAGTGCACGTTTTACGTTTACGTGTGAAAAAGTGTGATGGGAAGTCATTATTTTATTGTAAATTGTAAACTTATTAATAAATTTGATAAACCAAATTCACGTGTTTGCTCTCCTAGTCGCCTTAAACCCCAAAACTTACACTTAAATTATCATCTTATTAGTTATTAGGCTATCTTAGGTTATTTGTGTGTGTGTGTGTGTGTGTGTGTTAATCCACACAAATAAATAAAACAGAACGAAATACACAATCATGTAGGTTTACATTGATACGTTTAAGTTTAATAAATCGCTTGTCATCTCTGTCTTCCACGCACTTTTGATAAAAAAGAGGAAGACGGCAAATCAATTTCATTTTACTATTATTTGGTGGGTGGAGTTTTCTACTGTTATTTGGTGGGTGGAGCTTATAGATGAATGAATTGTCTAATCAATTTCATTTTACTATTATTTGGTGGGTGGAGTTTTCTACTATTATTTGGTGGGTGGAGCTTATAGATGAATGAATTGTCTAACATGTATCTACAGTATGATACTAAATGTCATCATTTTATAATATATTTTTTGTTAGAAAAAATAAAATAAAAACTAGCGTATCGATTTTTAAAATTTTATCTCCAATACGTTTATTTAGCCTCCTGGAGCCAGTCCTGAAAATATTTGTAGTTAATTTGAGTCCACCTTATATATAATATGTATATTTTATTACGGTATAAGGCGTGATAATATGCATGAGTGAATATATATTTTGTATAAGAGTGGGACTAGTGACGGGATGGTTGATCTTAACTGTTATTATTTATTGACTTTAAGTTTCAAGATAGAACAATGAGAAGGTTTTCCGTTTCATCGTAGGTTAGTGTTTTTAGGAAAGTATCTATGTGTTTTTTAATAGAAAAAGGTGATTTATCAGCGATGTTTATTTGTTGGCTAATTTTGTTATAGATGTAGGCTCCGCGAACATATGGAAACTTACGACAAAATTTTGTTTTACAAAGGGGGACATTGTATACTATATCTATACGTCTTCTATTTCGATGGTTTCTGTCAGGAGGTGTTTTATGTTGGTTTAATATTAGAGATTTAATATAAATTTTTCTGACACTGAGCACGTTAGTGTCTGAATAAAGTTTAGTAGTAGGGTAAAGGAATTTTTTAAAATACATAACTTTAAGCACTGCTCTTTGGGCTCTATCAATATCAATCATTAACGTTTTATTAGCTCCTCCCCATGCAACAATTCCATAACTTAGTATAGATTGACAAAGACTGAAATAAACGTTTTTGAGAATAGTATTGTCTTTTATATGCCTTAGCTTTCTAAACAGATAGCATAGCTTTCTCACGCGTCCACACAGTAAACTTATGTGTGGTTGCCAATTTAAATTCTGATCTATGATAACGCCTAGATATTTAACATCATTCTTGCGATTGATGGCAGCGCAGTCACAATTTGTAAGGTCATGTTTATTACAAGAATGAGCTCTAAGTTGAAAATTAGGATCTGGTTGGCTACTTTTTTTAATACTAAATGTAATAAAATTTGTTTTAGAGAGATTGATGGTTAGCAAGTTATGATCTAGCCATTTCATAATTTCTGACCAACCTCAGCTATAAATTTCAATCGTTCCCAACTACTCTCATGAAACACAATTACTGTATCATCAGCAAAAGTAATGATTTGGGCATTTTTAAGAGCTTTGTTACACATTTCATCTATATAAATTAAAAATAGGGTGGGGCCGAGGACACTACCCTGCGGCACTCCGTAAGTAATACTTTCTTCTGAGCTGCTAGATGATTCAATTATAGTAATTTGTTTCCTATCGCTGAGGTAACTTTGAAATAAGTCATGGGCAATACCCCTAACTCCAATAGATTCAAGTTTATTAAGCAATAATGGTATCGAAACAGTATCAAATGCCTTGGAGAAGTCTATAAATATGCCAAGGCATTTATCAGATTCGTCCAAGTGTCTGGACACGTGATTAACTAAATTCTGGATTGCATCAGCTGTGGAGCGTTTAGCTCTAAAGCCATATTGGTTTGGTGAAAGTAATTTATACTTTTCCTGAAAGCCCATCAACCTACTATTTAATATTTTTTCCAAGATTTTAGAAAGAATGGGCAACAAAGATATTGGTCTATAGTTAACGATATTATTTTTATCACCAGACTTGTAAATAGGTATTACCACAGATTTTTTAAGTACAGTAGGAAAAACACCTGATGACATACATAAATTACATATAAAAGATATTGGTGCCGAGAGTATATGAGATGCATTTTGAAATAGAGCAGCAGTTAATCCGTCCCATCCAGAGGATTGGGTATTGCGCAGAGATGTAATAATTTTATTGACTTCAATTTCATCAGTAGGGAAAAGAACTAGAGAGTTTGGAGATTTATTAACATTATGTTTACGAAGATAAGCAAGTTCCGTTTCAGATATATTAAGTCTTTTTAGGATATTATTGGCTAGATTCCTGCCTACATTCGCATAATATTTATTTATTTGTGATATAGTTACTTTAGGATCAATTGTGTTATCAAATAATTCAGCTAGGTTGTTTTTATTTTGTTTTATGTTGCAGATTTCTTTAACAGTTTGCCAGGTCTTTTTCATATCATTTTTATTTTTATTTATCAAATCTTGTTCGTATTTTCTTTTTAGGTCTTTCAATATCTTGTTGCAGTGGTTTCGATAGCGTTTGTACGTTAGGCATAAGATCAAGTTATCGGGATCTTTTTTAGACTTTTTATGTAATGTGTCTCTAAATTTTAAACATCTTAGCAATCCAGGTGTTACCCAAGGCTTAATGACACGTTTTCTTACAGGAGCAGTAGTTATTGTTGTATTATGATCAATAATTTGCGTCAACTTAGTTATAAATAGTTGTGTTGCCAAATTAGCATCTGTAGTTGATGAAAGGTATGTCTGCCAGTCTATCAGTTGCAATTCTCGAGTAACTGCGGGGTAATCTATTTTTTTAATTTTGCGTTTTGGTCGCGTAAATTCTTTTTTAGTATCTAATTTAAGGCTAGTAATGACGACATAGTGATCTGTTATGGTTGAGACGCATATTGCAGTTGAAATTTCCTTTTGAGTTTTGGCAAAGCTGTGTTCTAAGCAGTTAAGGAATCTGGTCGGCATAAGATGAGTTGGTATTAATCCATACATTGCTAATAAGTTAAGATAATCTACTGATTTTGGTTCTTTGTTTCCTTCTTTGATATCAATATTTATATCACCCAATAAAATAATATTGCTGAAGTTTTTATTTTCGTACAGAATTTTGTCTAATGAGTTTATGAACTTTTCAGTAGATTTAAAACTAGGTGATCTATAAACTCCCACGATGAGAGTTTCCTTATCCAATTCTAGCAAAAGACAGTCTGCTTCATTCATTAGTGGTTCATTAACTTTAGCGTTTCTTAGAGTATCTTTAACATACATAACAACACCACCATTTTTATTAATAATCTTTTCAGATGGGTGCGAGTTATAGCCAGGTAATATTGGTAGGTTTCCAGCACTTTCCAAGAAACATTCCGTAAGGAATATGATATCAAGATCAACACTAATTCTGGACAATAGAATTTCAAAGTCACTAAAGTTGGAGTTAATGCTTCTTATGTTTAATGTAAGCACCGTAAGTGCATGTCGCGACAGCTTCAAAATCTTTCCACATTGAGTAGGATCCTCGATCAGGAGCGCCTTGCCACTATTGACAGTTTTGTCAATATCTGGCAAAATGGTGTTCATAATGTCTATCATTGTTAATCATAAGTATATGAAACAGAGTAAATAATAGAGGGCGCGAGATCGAGACTCCATAGCGGAGAAGACCATGATGCAGATATTAGTCGAACGACAGAACTCCAAGAAGCATTATTATGAAGCAGCAGTATTGTGTAAATATTTGGAATAATAATAAACAAATAATTTATATATATTTTAAATGCCTGTGGGAATATCAAATGTATATCTATGTTTATATATTGTGTAATGTGTGCATGAAGAGTGTTATTGGTACTTACAGTTGTATGTTGTTTACAGTAATCTAATGAGCTTTGCATATTGCATTGCACTTTTAGCAGAAAAACTAGAACTATCTTAAGAACATAATAAATGACAAGAAATGGTTTAAGAGCAGATAAACGCCGACCATATAGTCATTCCGTCAACTGAGTAGCAGCGAGGTCCTTCATCTGATCCAGTGATTTTACTAGTATGGCCGCTTGCCCGTCATCTTTGCGTAGCATCACTCGCCCACGAGATATCCAGCAGTACTTAAAAGAGCCAGTTTTCACAAGGCATCTTGCTTGATAATGTAATTGTTTTGCTCGAGGAGTAAGTGCATCCGTGATGTAAATGTAATCTTTTTCACAATCAAATCCAAAATTGATAGTATTAAGTTTTTCCGAGTCTTTGTTAAACTTTTTGAATGCTTTTAAGACCGCATCTTTGTATTTCAGATCTTTGTATTCAACAATAATACTGACTTTCTTTTGACGTTTGATCATGTAGGAATTTTGAATAAGTTGCAATCCAGGTTCAGCGGAGATGTTTAATATTTGATGAACTGTATCTATGGTTTGCGTTACATCAATTTGAGAGTTGGGAATGTTAGAGATTTCTAATGAGTTCTGTTTTGCTTTTCTTTGCATGTGCTCTACTTGCTCTTCTAAAGCAGATATTTTAGCTAGTGCTTCTATGTTTTGATTAGACAGTGACTGAACAGTTTTTTTAAGCTCATTATATTGTTGAACATTATTTTCTATGATTTTTTTCAGATTTATATTCGATTGAATTAGTTCAGACATTTGTTTATTCATACCATTAATAGTCTCCTTCAGCTCGCCATCTCTTTTGTCTTGGTCCTTCTTCCATGTTATTAGCATCATTTTTATATCATCAAGATTACTTGAATCCATGTCTGAGAATTTGCGTCTTCGTCTATTGAGACGATCATCACTTCCAACACGTTCCAAGTCAGTGAGTGAAGAAGCTTTCAATCCATCGGCAGCGGAGCGACTCATGTTTATCTGACTTTTTTGCGTATACTACACTAAGAATTCTCTTATCTCTAGTTCTTTGTTCGCACGTCAATGGTTGAAATGTATTATGCGTACGTTGCACCAGCAATGTGATTTCGATCTTAGGGTTCAGGTAATACTGCACTTTTTACTTTAGCAGAACAGTTAAAAATATTAAAATTAACGTAAAGAATCCGTGTGCACGTCTATACTCGACCGCTGTCGGAGTCGGACGTATGGCTAACTCTTTATTAATCTCTTTTCCATACTTAATTTCGATGTTCGGATCTACACCCAGAATTTCAAGAGCGATACTGTCAAGCTCGGGCTGTGTTCTATTACAGAAGCTTCTTGTTTATTGACCGTTTGTTGTGTCGGCAATGAATCGAACGCGGGCGGTTCAACCGCGGGCTGTTCGGACGCGGGCAGTTCAGGCGTGGGCGGTTCAACTGACCTTGCACTAAGCACCACAGACCTCAACTGAGGTTCATCATCCCTATCACTAAGCCTTGTAAGGTCTTCGTCTCGATCTGTAATGAGCAAATATTGCTTTGCTATAGGAGCTGCAAACTAGAGTAGACAGTCCCCAGGGTTTGCCACGTACTGTCCGAGTTCTATTTGCTATTATGGCTCAAAGATTAATTATTTTTATTGAAATATACTCGCTATTTAGAAAAAGACAGGCCCACGGGTTTACCTCGTTCTGTCTGTTATTCTATGAGTCACTCAACCTAGATACTATAAAAAATATAGACATTAGACACTGACCTTCAAAATATGACCGTTGTGAAGAATCTTCACTGTTTCGGCGTTTGCGTCGCGTACGACGACGAAGTTTTTTCTTCAGTCTTCTTAACTGCTTATATAGTTCATCGTCAGAATCCATATCACTATACTTCCTTTTAGGCATATTTACAAAGAAAATAGAATAACTTACAGGAGAAAGAAAACGTGTGGTACGGCGGAGCACACAAACACGAATGAAGCAATGTCCGGCTTGCGGGGTAAAGAGGGTAGGAAAAAAATAAAAAACATTTTGACGGTAGTACATCTGATGTACTACCGTCAAAATGTTTTTTATTTTTTTCCTACCCTCTTTAGATTTCTCAAGATTGTGGACGGCGACCACTATAAATACGTTACTACATGTGTTATACTAATACGAAGGACGAAGCATTGAAGTATAATATAGGATAGATATGTCACCGGAAAATAGCAAGAAGCGTAAGTTGATCATTTTTCTTGGTAGTTGATCAACTTTCGGAAAATAACAAACGGTAGTTGAAATGTATTATTTAACGCAATGAAATTTAGCTAATTGGTCAACATACGGTACCTGGCAGCAATTTAAAAATTTACGATTTTGACACAAGTAAAATCATCCACAAATGGGCCAATCGATGCTCAGTGTACTATTTAACGGTAAACTATAACCCGTCACTTAGTACATTGTTCTCTGATTGGTCGACGTATTAGTATTAAGCATTTAGCCAGTGTTTATTCATAGAGTTAACAAATACTTAGATATGTTATTTGTTTTAATACTGATATTTTAGAGATAGAGATGTGAAAGTTCATAAATGTATACTATATAAGTAATAACAATAAAAATAAAATACTACACCTCGGAGATCAATTTTTTATTATTATCCTAATAAGTATTATAATTAGTTTTATCAATCAGTTCAATTAGTCTGAATTTGTATTCGTATATCACTTATTATTACATGTTAATGATTTATGGCATCTAGAGTTACACAAAACTTTGGCTTTTTTGCAATTACACCTTTTAGTTACACACTGTTTATTTTTAAAGTCTTTGCAATTGCATTGTTTCATTCCTTGCCCACCGAAGGACGAACATTTTGCCGCAATGGTTCTTAATGGCAATGTTATCTGTAAGAAAGAAAATTTTAAATGAAACAACAAATTTAAAGGGTTAGAGTTACCACGGTAATATAACTCAAGCTTGAATTTTCGGAATAGAAAATAACTTTTACATAATATTCTTACCTCTGGAATATCACTAGATACGATCGCATTTGGTGAAGAAAGGACAGCGTTTCTTGAAATCCAGTCGCTAATAATTCCGAAAGGAGTGCCCACTCTGTATAGTTCATTTCTTTTTTCTAAAATTTTGCCAATAATATTTTTGCTGTCCAAAGGCCCTCTGTCTACTTTAGGAACTTCGACTAGCACTGTAGTTCCTATATCAATATCTTTAAATTTCTTAGACGACAAAGCTGTCATTTTCTCTGCAGCTCTTTTTAAATTTTGATGTGATTCTTCTCTCTCTCTCGAAATGATTTTTTCGTTTACACACAAATTGCAGGTCACTTGCGAACTACAACCTTCGTCTTCACTCGACACTCCATACATTGCATGAATTATGCCATTACATTTTTGACATCTAATAGTGCCCGATGTTTCTAGATTACAAATATGGCATATAGTAGGATTTTCATCTATTTCAGTATTTTCATTAAAAACTATATCATAATTATTTGGATCTGTGATTTCACTGGCGACAACCTGTATTTTTTCTTTTTCATTTGTCGTGGATTGGTTTATATTAGAGTTTAATATTGTTATTTCTTCAGTAATTATAGGATATAATAGCGGACTTACTAAGCAGGAGGCGTATTAATATTGCTTGTCTACAAGAAACAAAATGGAAGGGTTCGAAAGCAAGAGAAATCGGCGAAGGATATAAATTATACTACAGTGGCAAGGATGGAAAACATAACGGTGTAGGTATTGTAGTTGACATGGACTTAAAGGACAGTGTGACAGAAGTAAAACGGATTAACGATAGAATAATAGCAATAAAAATAGTTCTAGAAAAGATTATATTAAATGTGGTAAGTGTATATGCTCCACAAATAGGATGTGACGATAGACTAAAAGAGCAGTTTTGGATAGATTTTGATAAATTAATAATGGAAATGCCAGATGGTGAAGACGTGTATGTTGGGGGCGACTTCAATGCACATGTGGGCAGGACAAATAAAAATTATGAAAGAGTTCATGGAGGCTATGGGTTTGGATCAAGAAATGAGGAGGGAGAAAGTCTTTTAGAAGCCGCCAGTGCGTTCGACTTAGTACTTTTAAATACATTTTTCCAAAAATCAGAAGAACATTTGATTACCTATAAAAGCGGGCCACATAAAACCCAAATTGATTTTTTCCTTACAAACAGAGATAAATTAAATCAAATCAAAGACTGCAAAATTATCCCCGGCGAAGCAGTAGTTACGCAACACAGATTATTAGTAATATAATTAAAAATAAAGATTAAAGAAGCTAAAAATAAAATTAAACAAAATCCGAAATTAAAATGGTGGTTGCTTGAGAAATCGGAACAAGCAAAACAGTTTAAAAATAGAGTTGTTGATAAAATGATAGAGATGGATAAGCACATTATGGAAATGTCAGTCAACGAATGCTGGGAAGAGATGGCAAAAACTATTAAAGAGAGTGCTAAAGATATTTTAGGAGAAACAAAAGGAAAAAAGAGCAAAGTAGGTAAAGAAACCTGGTGGTGGAATGAAGAAGTTAAACGGGCTTTACAAAGGAAAAAAGATACATTTAAAGAGTGGCAGAATAGCAGAGAGAGCCAAAATGAGCAAGAAAAACTAGAACTTTATAAGGAAGCGAAAAGAGTAGCGAAGAAAGCTGTAGCTATCGCGAAAGCTAAAGAACAAGAAAAATTGAACTGTGATCTTAATAATCCTAGAGACCAAAAGTTACTATATCGGATTGTCAAAATGAGACAGAGAAAAGGGAAAGATCTTACTTATGTTAAATGTGTGAAAGATCGTGAAGGAAAAGTCCTTACAAAAGATGAGGATATTAAAGCAAGGTGGAAAGAGTATTTCGACAAACTCTTAAACTTTGAAAATGATTGGAATGGCGTTCTTAGTGTGACTGAAGACAATCTGGGGATGGTAAATGAAATTTCCGTTGATGAGGTGAGAAATGCGGTAAAAGGTATGAAAAAAGGAAAATCAGTAGGCCCAGAAACATAACATTAAGCGAGGATGGGTTTAAATGGCTGACTATATTTTCAATAAATTATTGCGTGAATGTGTAGTACCTGATGAATGGAGTAATAGTTACATGGTACCCATTTTCAAGGGAAAAGGCGATGTTCAGGACTGCAATGGTTATAGGAGAATAAAGTTAATGGCGCACACCATGAAGGTATGGGAAAAGATATTAGAGAAGAGATTAAGAAGTGAGACAGACATAAGTATGAATCAGTTTGGTTTCATGCCTGGTAGAGGAACAACAGACGCTATATTTATTATGAGGCAGTTAGTCGAGAAGTACCGAAGTGCCCAAAAGAACCTGCATATGGCATTTATAGACCTTGAAAAGGCGTATGACAGGGTACCACTAGAAGTGTTATAGTGGGCTATGAAACAAAAAGGAGTGCCAGCACAGTACATCGAGTTGGTTCACGCAATGTACCAGAAGCCAGTCACCAAGGTTAGATCTGTCGCTGGAGTAACTGAGGGTTTTGGAGTCACGGTCGGCCTGCATCAGGGATCAGCTTTAAGCCCGTACCTCTTCTTGTTAGTTATGGATGCTCTGACATCGACCCTGCAAGGAGAGGCACCCTGGTGCATGCTGTTTGCCGACGACATTGTACTTGTTGAAGAGGAAGGTACAATATTGCAGAGCAAACTAAATATGTGGCAGCAAACTTTAGAAACAGTAGGCTTGAAAATCAGCAGAACCAAAACGGAGTACCTGTTCTGTGATTTCGGCGGCGTTTCAAATAGAGTAGCTCTTTCTATGGATGATTGTATAATACCTGTTTGCTCTGAGTTTAAATATTTGGGCTCTTTACTTCAGAACGATGGAGAAGTAGACAAGGAGGTCAAGCGTCGAATCAACTCAGGATGGCAGAAATGGAAGGAAATAACTAGCACAATATGTGACCCTAAACTGCCGATGAAACTGAAGGGAAAGATTTATAAGGCGGTCGTGAGGCCGGTGATATTGTACGGTTCGGAGTGTTGGGCGACTAAAGTTAAAGAGGAGAAGAGGCTTCATTCTGCGGAAATGAGAATGTTGCGTTGGATGAGCGGGGTAACACGGATGGATAGGATAAGAAATGTATATGTTAGAGGAAGTTTGAAGGTTGCTCCTATCAATGAAAAGGTAAGAAGTAACAGATTGACATGGTTTGGTCATGTTATGAGGAGAGAAGACGAACATCTAGTTAAGAAGACATTAAATAAGAAGGTGGAGGGCTACAGGGGAAGAGGGAGACCAAAGAAGAGATGGTTGGACTGTGTGAGGGACGATATGAAGGGGTTGGGAGTGGATGTTGGTATGACGGGAAACAGAGACGTGTGGAAGGATAAGACATATTGCGCCGACCCCAGATGACGGGATAAGGTGAGGAATATGATGATGATGAAGTGTATCAAGAGTAGATACGAAGGCTTGGTCTAAAATTATGATCTTGCTGTTGCTGGTCCGTGAACATTCATTCCACATTTGTGCTACAGAAGAAATGTCTTCGAATAATGTTTAACTTGAATAGATATACATCATTAAGAAATGTGTTCAAAAATAGTAAATTCTTAACTTTGACGTGTATCTATATACTAGAAATTTGTTTATTTGTAAAAGATAATGATGAATACTTCAAAAAAAGGAATAAAAATAGAGACAATTTACGACCTCAATATAAATATGATATATGCATTGTTGAATCATCCAGCGCAATATATTCAAAAAGCACCTTTATAGCAGGTATAAAATTTTTTAACAAGCTGCCCCTTTATATAAAATCTTTAAATGGCAAGCCTTTTAAGAATGCACTCAAAAACTGGTTAATTGAAAAATGTTTTTATGATTTAGACGAATATTTTAACAGAACTGACTAACTATTATTATTGAAATCTTATTGAATATTAATGAATTAATGTTATTATTTTTTAAATCTAATTTTATATGAATTTATTTTGAAATATTGTACGTCCGAAATGGGCAAACTGTTGTGTCTATATAAAATTTGTAACATCTTTCTATGTACACAGTTGACAATAAATGATTATCTTATCTTATCTTATCTTATCTTATGGTCAGGATGGGTACATTTTCAGGCTCATTGGTTTTGGGAATGTCCGGATTTATTGCATAGATTTTTGTGTGTGTATTTAAAAGTGAGTTGTTTGATCCCATGGGTTGTGTCTCAAAATGTTGTAAATTGTCATTTTCTTTGTTAGCGTTCTGAAAAAAATTCTTTAGGTCCTCTTCAGTGTCTAATTTAGTTATTATGTTTTTAGATAAATGAGTGGAAGTGAGACCACATCTTGGTTCATCCCCAAACAAGGCTTTGAACGGTGTTCTCTGAATAGTTGAATGAAAAGATGAATTTTTATGAAATTGGGCAAAGTAACACCCTATCGACCAGTTTGTAGAATTGTTATCTACCATCCATGCCCGAATCATATTATTCACGTCCTGGTTTGAGCGTTCTATACTCCTTTGGCTTTGTGGGTATCTGAGTCTTCCATTAATAACTTTATATGATGGCCATAAACTCACAATTTCTTTCAACACTGCTGCTGTAAACTCACGCCCGTTATCGCTCTGGAGGATATTGGGGCAACCAACTTCCAAAAATATTTTGAGTATCTCGATCGCTACTTCTTTAGCTTCTTTGCTCTTTAATGGTCGCAAAAAACAAAATTTGGTCAAATGGTCCTGGTATTGCAGAAGCCATTTGTAATCATTATCTGGCGAGGATTGGAAGTCTACAAGGTCGATTTGTCCTCTCCTATTAAAGTCGTCAGAAATCAATGGTTTTACTACTATGCCACGCTTGGGAAAACTTTTCTTCGACAGACATGTTTTACACAGCTTAAGAAAAATATTTATGGCCCATATTGGTACTAAATACTTATCTTTCAGGGCATAAATAATTTTATCTCGACGTCCATGACCTGTCTGAATGTGGGCATCATGTATTCGCTGGTAGAATTCATCGCTAGAAACTATCCGTACCGTTGGATCAGTATGGGATTTTCTTTTTAAGATTAAAACTTTTTCGTCGCCAATATTCATTATGTCATATTTTTTTGCATTATAATATTGCTTATCAGTCGGTCTCTTACCTAAAGTTTTAGCAAGATTGTATTCTTCTATCTTTTGAATAACATTCTGGATTTTTTCACTTATCCATTGGGTTTTTTTATTTTCTGTACTTAGCCCACTATAGTATTTTTGTAACTCTGCATCAAAGTGTTCACGATCGACAAAATTACTTGTGCTCACTGATTGTTCCGTTATTTCTTCAACTACAGACTCCGTTTCACTCATCTTGAATAAACTAACACGTTATAATGGAAATTATTACCAAACAAAACCACAATAACTAATTTTACTACTGTAAATCAATAAAAACAAGTACGGACGAAATCGGTTTGTTTACGTTTAGACCGGTAATGATGGCGGTCGACCGGCGGTAAACCTCGCCATTGTCGGATGATTGGACGGTAAGACGCCGTCAATTAATCAATTTACTAAAATACATACGTTAAAT
This sequence comes from Ephestia elutella, assembly GCA_018467065.1. NCBI lineage: Eukaryota > Metazoa > Arthropoda > Insecta > Lepidoptera > Pyralidae > Ephestia > Ephestia elutella. The sequence continues at coordinate 21,227 of JAEMBS010000402.1, forward strand.
AATACATTTCAACTGCCGTTTATTATTTTCCGAGAATTGATCAATTATCTAGAAAATTGATCAACTTACGAGTCTTGTTATTTTCCGGTGACAGATATAAACTTACACTAGTAACATAAAGACAAACCTCAGGGTTTTTATATGTTATTATTTACGACTTAAATTGAGTATGTACTTTTATTTGATAAATCCATACTTAATATTATAAATGCGAAAGTTTGGATGTGAGTTTGTGAGTTTGTGAGTTTGTGAATTTGTGAGTTTGTGAGTTTGTGAGGATGTTTGTTACTCAATCACGCAAAATCTACTGGACGGATTTCGATGAAATTTGGTACAGAGGTAGATAATGACCTGGAATAGCACATAGGCTACTTTTTATCCCGGGAAAAAGCACTGTTCCCGTGGGAAATTCACGCGGGCGAAGCCGCGGGCAAAAGCTAGTAAAAAATAAAAATTAAACTACAATATTCAAAAGTTCACAAACGGTAATTCTTTCACAATGGACATTATTTTATCTGGAAAGTCACTCCCCAACCTAGCTTTTCTTTAAGTTGGTCGAAGTACCTCCTGAACAACAAAATTTAATAATTGAGTATTATTATGAGAAATAAGATATAACATCTTCTGTTACAACTTTCATATTGGTGGAATTATTCTGGGCCTTATTATCTGCTGCGGTGGTAATAGTGGATTGGTTCTGGGGGTTATTATTGTTTTCATGGTTACCTTCACCTATGTTTTCCTTTTCTTTTCCTTCTAGTTGATCGTTTTCAGCACTTCTGAAATGCTGCTGGTCTGTGCTGGAACTTGCCTCATTTTCAATATTGTTATTTTCTACTCTCTGTTTATCTCCTTGTACTTTTGGGTTTTCATTTTTTTGTGTTTTTTGTAAGTTTTATACGCTTTCGTGTAGTTGATGCCCTCTCAAGTTTCGCATTTTTTATTTGCATTCTTCAATTCGCCTTTGAAAAATTCTTCATTTTGTTACATCGTATAAGTGCAATCCCAAAAAAATATCATCTCCCAAAAAAATGAAACTATATTTTTGTAGCATTTCAAACTGATTTTAGTGCCATCAGAACGACTGCTACCACTCCAGGAACACTGGCATAGAAAATTACGTGTGACCATTATATCTATTAGGGTAAAGGCACAGCTGATGCCCTTTCCACCAGAGCACCCTATAGAATAAGTTTCTTTTAACTGCTCTCTAGCCGTTTTTTCAGAGAGTTCCTTTTCCATTTTTTTTAATTCTTCGATATTGGCAATTGGTGTGACATTAATTGCTTTATTTTCAGCACGGAATTTTGATGACCCCACAGAAACAACTTTAGTTGCATTGTGGTGTGTGTGTGTGTGAGTTGCAATTGTATGTTATCAATTTGGACAGAAATACTTGCCATTTTGAGCATGCCACTACATTCTGCGCATTCAAAACTATGACCTCCTCGCTGTCACTTGCAGCTGCTTGACGATCACTTATATCCAGTAACTTTATCTGGATTAATCTAATACCCTTTGTTGGGGCTTGGGTCTTGAAAATTAAAAGAGTTTTGTCTGCTTCCAACGTGCTGTGTAATCGTGTAGATTGCGTGTACAAAGAAGATGAATGTTGCCATAAGCGGGTTTACAATTTCTTTTTAAATCTAAAGCTGGCCACTAATTATACGGCGCTCCAACATGCCCCCGGCCTTGGAAGCTCCTGGTTCCAAAGGATCCTGCGCTGGAACTCCTGGATCTACTCGAACAGTGGGCAGATCTTGCTGTAAGAGCGTTTCACGATGTCGTTGGAGGTCCTTATATTAGCCACTCTAGCCACGCCGTCGTTGCCTGGGATGGTGCTGATGATTCGCCCAAGGTGCCACTTCAAGGGAGGCAAGTTATCGTCCTTGATGACGACAAGCATGTCTGGCTTCAACGGAATGTCATTCTTGATTCCCTTGGTCCTTGCTTGCAACTCTGAGACGTATTCTTTCGACCATCTTGCCCAAAAGTGTTGGCGAATTTGCTCCAGTCGTTGGTAGCGAGTCAAGCGGTTTGTTGGCATGTCCATAAAGTCATTACAAGCCGGTGTGGTAAGTGGACGGCCAACCAAGAAGTGAGCTGGACTTAATGGAGTGAAGTCATGAGGATCTGTGGACATAGGACTAAGAGGACGGGAATTTAGGACGGCTTCAATCTGCGCCAAGACCGTGCTAAATTCCTCGTAAGTTAAATGTGCATTGCCTACGACACGCCTTAAATGGTACTTACAGGATTTCACTCCTGCCTCCATCAAACCAGCAAAATTCGGAGAATACGGAGGTAAGAACGAAAATTTTATATTTTGACTAATTGCGTAATCTAATATCTCCGGTGAGCAATTATTTAAAAACTTCTTAAAGTCGTTCATAAGCCCGACAAAATTTCGACCATTGCCTGAGAATATCTCGTGTGGCTTGCCACGTCTGGACATAAATCTTTTTAAAGCCAGTAAATACGCGTCTGTGGACAAGTCACTGACTAGTTCCAGATGTATGGCACGAGTCGCGAAACAAACAAAAAGACAAATGTAACATTTGCTAGTACTTGCGCCCCTACCTTTGCGATTTAGCATGAGCATTGGCCCGGCGTAATCGACTCCAGCACGTATAAAAGGGAACCCTGAATCCAAGCGCTCCATCGGTAAATTCCCCATTATTGGAGTGGGAGTTCTGCCACGTAAACGCTTGCACGAGACGCAGTTATGCACAATCTTCCTAGCGAGATTCCTACCACCAATAGGCCACCAAGTCTCTCGCAAGTTATATAAAAGCGCTTGTGGAGCTGCATGCAGCAAGCGAATGTGCTCAAATCGAAAAAGCAATTCTGCAAAAGGATGTTTACCAGAAATGAGTATTGGATGCTTCTTATCTAAAGAAAAGTCTGGTGAGTTTGAAATACGGCCGCCTACTCGAATTAATTTATTGTCATCAATAAATAAACTCAGTTTCGCCAAATTGTGTTTGTTGCTTAAACTACCATTCTTTGTAAGTGACGTGTGCTCAACTGGATAAGATTCCAATTGAGACAGCCTGGCTAAGGTTATACCAGATTCCCTCAATTCATCGACAGTGAGAACGCCTGACCGACGGTTGTGAGAATTGCGTAAATTAAAAATAAAGCGATTTAAATACGTGACGGTGCGTCTTATGCGATTAAATTGAGAGAATCTGTTGAAAGGGAACAAACTACACTCAGAAACATTCTCAACCATAGAAGAAGATAGCGTAACATGTGATTTCAATTCTGGCAAATCACCGAATACATTATTTGATAGCGATGGCACTTCACTACAACTAAAATCAGGTTGACGGAGAAAGTCTGCACCTTCCCACCATAATATAGAAGTGGAGAGGTCTTCCAGTGAAAGACCGCGTGATAAGAGGTCGGCTGGGTTGTTTTTTCCACTTACATGCCGCCAAGGAAGTTCTCCCGTCAACTCATGTATTTCTGCTGTCCGATTTTGTACAAAAGTCTTTTGTAAATTTGGTGGCATACTTAACCAACCTAAAACTATTGTTGAGTCAGTCCAAAACATAATGTTGTCAAAATTAAGATGCAGAGACTGATTTACTTTACTGTATAGTCTAGCACCTAATAAACGATTTTTTGCCTGAGAAAATGACTCACCAAGGACAGTAGGTGACTCCCTAAGCGGCAGGCGAACGCAGAACCTTCCATCACTAGTGCGTGTAGTAGTTTTAACAAAATGTTCCTCGCAGGCACGCTCGTCGTCTGTGTGCGTATTACATG
>JAEMBS010000403.1:0-25000 GCA_018467065.1 Ephestia elutella
TGTCAAGTCGCCTAAAGACATCCACCAGCATGAAGGCTACCTGATGATATTTTCCTTCACCAGCAGGTAATGGTCAATGAAAATGACCGTTCATGAGTCAGACTGATCTACAAACTCGATGTACAGTCAATAATTAATATTGCAGTCAGAATCTACAAGGCAATATAATCTTTAAGGCTAGAAAATAAGGTCTTCGAGGTATGACTGCACTTTAAGTCTCCTGACTACATGACCCGGTCTGAAGTGGGAATCTGCCTAGGCCTTTCATTCTCATTGTTTGAAGTTCAAGAGGCATAGAAGACTTGTAATAATAGTTATTTTACACAAATTGAACTAAATTATGCAAATACCACTGGAGTATTGGAAAATAACTGAATTAGTATCTATAAATAGCTTAACAAAAACAAGCCAATTATACTAATTCGGTATTACAAAATAGAAGTTTTTTTATGATTGTACCTGAACCAATAAAACAGCTCTGTCATTTATTTTCCACTCAAGTGACTCAATTTATCAAGGGCAATACTAGGTCTATAGAATTTTTCTAGACTAGATTGTGTGTGTATCATGATAAATTGACATTAAGAAAACGATACACGATTTCCATTCTCTAAAATAAATTATCCTTAGTGACTCCGAATTAGGTAAGGATTCTAACGATATTTACTTATCTAGAGAACTCACAAACGCACATGCGTCTATTACACTCAGAACTTTAGAAGCCACTGAAAACAGTACTCTTAATTTTTTGGTAATCGCGAAAATATTCAGAGGATCTTTGGCCTTGGGTAATGACAAATTGACAATGCAATACAACAGCTGCACATAATGTCTGATTCATCTTCTTATCATTGGATTGCAAGTTCAACCTTCCAATGATGTTTCTAACTTTGATTTATAATTTTCTGGTCAGCCAATTCATACCTACGTTCATGGTTCATAATAGGAAGTCACAAATTCTGTGAATGGTAATCGTGTAGAGTTGTGGTTAGTACACGAATATTACGCGCACGAAAGAAAAAACTATAGGTCATAATTAAAACTATAGATTCGGATCATTCTTGACTTTACAAATAGGTAGGTTAAACCCATGCTTGCCATGAAGACCGTATGCTTATTTGCAGAGTTTGATGTGATTCCAGTATACTTTAGAAATGTTCTGTTTTCATGTATTTTATAAGATTTTGTATGGCTACGTATTAAATCAACCCAAGAATTGCAGAAGATTGAACTACCACTAATATGCCTAGAACATTTACATACAAAAACAAACAATCCACAACTTTAGGTGACCTCGAAATTTTATACCACTTGTTTATTATTGTGTAAATATAATTAGGTAATAATTGCCACAGTCATAAGACAAAGTGCGGTGGGAATACCAATAACAGATGATTCATACCTTCCAAAATCCAATATTAATGATTATATGCGGTTCACACGCGTACTTATGACGTAAATTAACAAATGGACCAGAACAGCTGATTAGTATTACGCTTACGTCTCTTGTTGGAGAAGGCCATGGCAAATGGCAAACCGATCCATTAACATTGCCAAGAAAATCATTAATATGTTCCATTCCTCTTAGTAATCACAACCCTCAACAATGAAGAATACGTCTGTCGAGAGACGCTTCATCATTATATCAAAGGTCTGCGTATGGTCGATCTTTTCTCTTTTCAAGCCTTAATTTATCCTTCCAAGCCTTCCTTATTGCATTCATCCGAGATCAGATCTACATTAGCAATATTTTATGATATTTCTAGAAATAATTTCCTCTGCGGTGGAAAGGCCAAGTCCTTACTCCGTGACCATGTTTGGCCTTGGCTGCATATGCAATGCACCGCGCCTGCATTCGTAACATGTGGCAGCCACGCTCCATTTCATACGCGTAGTAAGTTACACTGCTCTCGCACGTGTCTTGGTTATAAATAAACAATTATTGAAAGAAAACAATGATACAGCCTGATTGAAAACAAAAATGCAAGTTATTTGTAATATCATATTTAAAAGTAATTTAAACAAAGGTAATCATATTCTCGTACGCATGTCTAGACAGGGTCATCACAAAAAAAAATATTATAAAATATGTAGTGATTTTCATACCTACATATTTAGAAAAGAATAGGTATTTGTGTATCGAAGAAAAACCATTTGCGGTTTACGACAAGTTACGCTATAATTAGTACTTAACTTATTCTTAAAAGTTACTTATAAGGCATAGGTACTCCTACCTTGTGGTAACTAACTAATCTATAGTCAGTATAATAAACTCATGTTAAATGTAAAATGTTTAATGTATGTTGCCAAGTGCATGCTCATGTGTGACACGATTTTGCGATAAACCTCGTTCTGAAAGAGAAATTATAATTTTTACGGGTCCAAGTCCAAGACCTTTAGCTTCGAGGGTTAAAATTACAACTGGCCACAAAACCAGTTTATTTTATAACAATCACTTAAACACTGGCACACGTATTGATTTACCATCCAGCAAAAAACCAGTTACACCTGATTAACATAGCGTAATATTAAATGACCTTAACTGAAGACTAGCCTTAACCTAAGCAACTGATCTCAATCTCAAAAAAACCAGTGCACTCAACTTTACAAGCCATTTAAGAATGACTCTTATGGAGCAGATGGTAAGGTTGACGATTTAGATAATTATGCTGTTATACTTGCTCCTAATCTTTGGGTATGCAATAATTTTTATGGCATTCCTCAGGGCACCGATCTTGATCCAATTATGTTTATTTTGTTATTTTGCAATGTTGATTGTCAATCATTGTAAATAGCGGCATTTTAAACAAAATAATGAATTGAGTGGAAAGAAAGCTTCCTTTCTTACAACCATCTAATTATTATTTTTTAAGTCGATGAGATATTCTGCTTAAAAATATATTGGTTATTGTTTGGATATGCCATGCATGACTGTCTCTCTTGCCGTTTCTCTTTTTTTAGTCATTTACTTGCTACAGTAACAAGAAATGGGAAAATGCTTTTATTGCTGTTCTAAGGTTACCTTATATTGAGAAGAAACTTAAAGCAATTCAATAAGTATATTTCCAAACTGCATTATGTGAAATAAGTTGGAATTATTAGCAAGTTTTGTTATGTTTTGTTGTTTTGTTTTACCAATTTGTATCACTGCGGCACATAGTAACGTCAAGTTGTTTTTTTAGTATATTTAGGAACTTTTTGTATGTAATTCATGTTATGTTTGCTGTGTTATGTGTCTCAGTTGATACAAATAAACGTATTATCTATCTATCTATCTATGAAATCAACTATATGCAAACTTTTGAGAGAGAAACATTAACATCAATTAAACTATGCCCGCACAGCGTTTAGTTTTGCATATTCAATTAAGCTGCTTTAATTAATAATTGCATCACCTCGGGTAACGACCTCACGGATTATTAGATTAGGATATTTTTCGCACTACATCTTCATTTTTACTGTGGACAAATTTGATCTATTTGAGTAGATACTTTTATAAGTAGTTAGTAATTCTGAAATTGCAAATAACCTATCTTGGCAGTCTACTTACTTAGACTTTAGGTTAAGATAGATAATATTATAATTCAAGTACGCAAAGAGAAAACTTTGGAAGTTTATTTCTTTTAATAATAATGAGTATGAGAGAGAGGAAGTAAGACAAGAGTTGATATCAGACAACTAAATTTTAACGACTGGAGTCATCAACACAAAGTTTTAGAAGATTCAAATTTTGAAGTTTTTTCTAAAGTAGTAGATAAAATTAATGCCATTATTTAATACTAGCTCGTCATTACAAAATTTCTGAACAATAAAACAATAATCTCATACACCGGCCTTAGCATAAGGTGATAACAAAACAATGTCATTTTTCTCGAGACCTTTTCTTAGGTCATCTAGAAAAGATTGCGAACTTGATAGTAATTTTATACTATGTATTTATATATCAATGCGTGATATAAAATAAAGTGGCTTTCGCTTCTTTACGCCTAGATCTTTCAAGCTATATTTCAACTGATTTTCACTATCATTTTAGATGCAGACACGAGTTGCTAGTTGACAATAATAATAAAAATACAAATACTACTATTCTCAATAATTGAATATCTTGTACTCTTGTAAACAGTAAACAGTAAACAAAAATGTGTTAATTAAAAGTAAATATATTGAATAAGTATGATTCAATTTTTCATTTCCAAATCTGAATGTTCATATTATTGTCGTTGATGTCGAAAATTTGTATACCGAAATAGAATCTCACCATATTTTAGGCGACGAAAGACAAGATGTGCCTTTTAAGACACAACAAGTTTCTTTTAGATCCGGGCTAATAGTAATATGCCTTAATCAGGCATTATGATAAATTTATTTTTTATTTTATTTTTTTGTTGGTAAATGTGTAAATTTACCAACATTCGGGTCATTACTTCTTCAGTTTTCGAAATTAACATAACTGAATGGATTGGTTTCACAATAGCCTATTTCAAGACTCAAAGTTGTTTGATCAGCTTTAAAATTAATTTGTCATTCAAATTAGGTTAGTGACATCTTTTCATAACAAAATATTTCAGAGATTCTGTAAGTGCATGCGATATCTCTACTATAGACATCTCCACCCACACTCAAGAAGTCTGGTGGATACATGTATGTAAATGTATGTATGTCTTTTAACATTACGATGGAGATAGAAGTACCAAAACGATTCTTAATGTACTTTCTTCGGTTCTAATCTTACAAGCTGAATTGTAACTACTTCACTTGTATTAACGTCATTTTAAATATGGCTTCAGTTGCGATGACAATGCATTATTATGATAAGCATGGCCTGATGAAGCGCCCAGGATGAGCTCTCAACGAGGGAATTCCTCAAAGGCAAAGGTTAACTGCACAGGCACGATTTTTTTTTACGCATTTAATGCATTAAGTCTCAGATGAAAGTTTGTTAAAAACGTGTATTTCGTTAAAAAAATCCTTATTCCCAGAATTGCATGAAATTGGCCAGCACACTGGTGACATTCTGGATAATAATCTTGTGTCCGCGTTTGCTGTATGGCACAGCGTTGGCGCTATTAAATAGCTAATTTAGCTCGTTATGTTGGTTAAACGAAGGACATACAGACACATATGTGTAGTTTGTAAACAGATATACATATTTTTTAAAAGTTTATTTAATTTTATGAATGAACTTTGTCTTTTCTCTAGAATGATGATGTTATCAATGTAACAAGCTAATTATTAAAAATAAAAAAACGACTGACAACTCACATAGCCTTTGTCACTCGGAGGAATGCAAGGAATCTAAAAATACCTCTCACATCAAAATCTGTTCAGCCGTTCCGGACTTATGATGGAATAAAGAAACTTACATACTTGAACCCTGAAAACATAACACTCATTTTTTGGTCAGTCGTGTAAAAATGTTGGTATTACAGTACTTTTGGCATGCAAAGTGCATGTTTACAATTGTATCGATAGTACTCGTAAAGTTGTATCATGATGACAAATGCATGATAGCACTTATATTGCTACTTAAGTATGTCAAGTTGTTTATGAAAATCCTTTTATCATAGATAATTTTTCGAATAGTAGAAATAAATTACTAGGAAAAGCTTTAGATTTTTTGTTATATTTTCTACTATTTTAGTAGAAAATATAACAAAAAATCTAGATTGGGAATTAATTCCAAAGGTGAATTAAAATTATTTAAGCTACTATTATTTATTTAACAGCTAGAAGTAACGATAGTAGATATAATAAGGCTGTAATCAAGTGGGGTACCCTACCAATGGAAGAAGAAGCGCAGGACCAGCAGTTAGATAGGTCGTCGACGTAACGGATTGTTATGAAGAATTCTGGCATTCCTAATTTCGATGGCTCAGGATAGAAAAGGTTGATATGGACAGGAAGAGGCTTATACCTAGCAGTAGGTCATGAAAAGCTGATGATAATTATGATCCAAAAGTGCAAAATAAAATAGAATAATTCAACATTGTTAATACCAAATGATAGGCAAGAAGTTAGTTAAGTAGTAACTAATAGTTTGAAAGCTATTTGCGAGTAAATTTTTCAGCTTCAAATACAAGGCTACTCAGTATAAAGAATGCTATGACGAATCAATGCGCTATGGAAGATTTACGTCATATTTATTCCATGAATTACTATACAATAGTATCATATATGACAATGTGACATACTCTCCGGGAGTTTTTGCCTTGTTACACGAACCAATAAATAAATGATTGAATAGCTTTACTATCGCGGCGTGTACTATTATCAACAATAACCTCTATCTCGTTGTAATAGATGCTATTATTACTGCTAATAAGTGAACGTAATAGTTTGATGAGCCACTCATTGATATCGAAGCTATAAACCGAGTACTCGAAAAAATCGACGATCAAAATAAACAAAATCGACTCGGCATACCAGTTGAAGTCTCAGAATCCGATAATCCAAAAGAATCACATCACAAATGTCTTGTTGTTAATATATTGGAAGAAGTCACTGGTTTATTTACTCACAAAAACACGTAACACGTGGCCTGTGTGATGGCTAGCGCGAGGCGCGACTGCGCTGTGCGGCGTTTGGAATGACACTGAATCGAAGCCTGATGAATAATGATTGTTGATTGCTGACGGCCGTCGTGATGCAGGTAATGAAAATGCAACGACGCATCCTTGCAGGAAAGCGGAGATAAGGAAAAGTGGGTCGGAAAGTCGGAGACATTGTAGCGATTATATTGATGTTTATGTTGTTATTAAGCGTGCAATATTCTAGTTTATATTTCAAGGATTGTTTTAGAAGCTTCGATTTATTGTTTACACATAATTTGTTACGGCTTTGATATAGTTTTCTTGTTGATATTTGCCTTAGTTACTTCGTGCATACGTGCCAAAAGAATGGAGTAGTTTGGGAACAACCCCCTTTTTCGAATTCTATTAAGTACTAAAGTTTTTCCATTTTCCATGACCTTTAATAAAAAATCTCAAATTAAAAATCAATGATAGTAAAAAAATATGTTTCTACAGAGGAAATTATTTTTTAAGGTGACGTTATTTGCATTGCGGACTTTGAATTCTCCGATAATTCTATAAGGATGTTTCCCGTAGTTTCAACACTGCTTGCCACGTAGGACCAAACGGTGTTCCCGAACCAATACGACATTGGAACCTTCAAAAAACGAGCCTACGTCTTTTTAAAAGGCCGGCAACACTCCTGCGATACCCCTGGTATTGTGGTTGTCCATGGGCAGCGGTGATTACTTACCATCAGGTGACCCGCTTGCTCGTTTGCCGCCCTATATTATTTAAAAAAAACGAGCTGTTGGCCTCTGCCGTAAACTAGCGGTCGTCAGATTAACCACGTTAGAGGCCACCAGGGCATGCAGGTCGATAGACCTCGCCATCCTCTCAAAATGCCGTAAATAGACATCCTCTTTCGTTGTGTTTACGACATCCTCTTGCGGTCTAAGTTTGAACCCCGTTTTGTGATTGTCTCAATTGGTGTAACTAGATGCGCGTGCGCCATTGATCTGTGGCAGCGATCCTCGATCACAGGACAAGATTCAGTTGGGGGTATTGTACGACACTCATGGTATATCAGTTATACTAGCTTGAAGATAGTTTTCAATATGTTCATGTGGGTCGTATAGTTGCCTTATGTTGTGGGTCGTATAGTTGCCTTAAATAAATGCATTTTTTTTTTATTAGTTTAGATTGACAGAAATCCGCATTAATTTTATTTTCGTTTGTTAAAAATTCTATATGCGTTATTGAAGGTTTACTCTACCCATAAATTTCATAGAAATGCGTAAAGGAGTAACGTCAGAAGTAGACATTAGATTTTTTTAAGTAGACGTAAAAAAAAAACGATCTGGTTGTCTATCTGGTACCCAAGTATCAAACAGCAGAGGCAAGCTAAGAAGAAGATGAAGAAATTACCTCAACATATTCATAAAAGAATGACCAGACTCTGATCAGGATATAGAAGTGGGAAAATAAGGGAGATGCCGTTGCCCGACAATGGGACATATCCACGAACTAGAAAGAAACTCTTTCTACGTATGATAGCCAAATAGCCACATTCATCACAAAATTTCCACAGTACCGAACCCGCAGGGTGTAGCTAGTAGGTATATTATACCCAGAAATTAAAGGCAGCAATATCACGACCACATCTTTGTAAATTAACATACGTGATCTACCAATAACATTTATATACAATGATGATAAACTCACGTTTAACACCGTAAATGGTTTATATAATTGTTAGATAAACAAACAGGTATTTCCTAACAGGTGAATCCGTCCCAATTAAAAATATATATATTTGAAGTGAGATAAGGTATCTACAGACGTAGCGATCCAAGGAAAGTTCCATGTGGGCATGGATATGTCTCATGATCGCAGTACCCTTGAGGATTTTGGACAGCGTTTTGATAAGGGCGTACGCAGCGTGACGCGAATTCATTCTGTCTCAGTCGCTCATCGTACGCGCGCAAGAGATGGGTTAACTCGCACATTTCGAACGCACTTAGCAGGACCGGCATGGTGTTCTTAAATATTTTTAACTTTAGAAATATGAATACAAATTATAAAAACATAATACTTATACAAACCTGAATTCATGTGTAAACAGTTACTGTAGCTCTACTAAAACTGGTAGAGTATTCAGAACTGGTAGAGTACGCCGGTTGACTTTACCAAACGGTAGAGTAGAGTAAACAGCATAGGACAGAGTATAGGACTTGAAACTAAAGAGTAAACACTCAAACGCCCCTTCTACAGCCTTCTCTTATCTATTGATCCGATTTCTATGTCAATAAACAATGGAGAAATAAATAGTTTGATCATAAAACAGCTGATGAAGATATCCAAAGGAAGACAGAGCAGAAACGGAGTGAAGTTGGAGTGTAGAGAAATTTGAATGGAGAGAACTAAGAATAAAATCCGAAAAAAAAAAGACTTCTTTTTCTGTCTTTGAAACTAACAGTGATATGCCGACTATTGCCGACAAACATGACAAAAAAGGTAAAGAAGAAGTTAATTTAGACACTATTGACTGGAGATCCGAACTAGAACTAGGTGATACGACGACACTGTTAAGATCTCCAAATGTTATAATTATAACACAATTGAAAGAGAAATTTGTATTTGATGTTAAATTTGCAAACCACGAAGTCACGTGCAGACCGGAACGTTATAATATATTTTCTTAGCCTTGAGAATAAAATACACCACAACATCTTAATCTCGACAGAATCTTTGCAAAAGCAATTTACACATCTAACCGAGACGTAGATATTAAGGTAAACCAAGGTTTCGCGGTAAATAAAATATAGATAATGCTGAATATTACATTCATATACATATCAATAAATATTGTGATCCGAATTGTGTTATTCCAACACACAAATTTTGAGTCAACAAATCTAAAATGAAAGCGTTTTTACACGACTGACCAAAAAAGGAGTGTTATGTTTTCAGGGTTCATGTATGTATGTAAGTATGTATGTATATATGTAAGTTTCTTTATTCCACCATAAGTCCTGAATGGCTTAACAGATTTTGATGTGTGAGGTATTTTTAGATTCCTTGCATTCCTCCGAGTGACATAGGCTATATGACGTCATCATAAAAACAAAATGGCGGATTATTTATGCGATAAATAGCAGACCAATAAAATAAAATTTGATCAATCTTATCGAGTGGGGTATCAAATTGAAGGGCTTTAAAAGGCGATTTCAAAAATGTATATAACTTATATGTTTCTATGTAATTTTTGAGTAAAAACTTGTCAGTCGTGTTTTTTATTTTTAATAATTAGCTTGTTTAAATCTAAAGTTTAGCCATAAGTAATATTTATCTATATGTATTGAGATATAAGTAATATAGTGTAAAATTGGACGCTGACTGACTCACTGATTGGTATATCAATGCAGGGACAACATTTTGCAGAGGTTCTGCGAACTAAGGGCAAAAGTATAGTATTTTAATAAAGCTCTTTCTCTCTTTGTTTAAATGTTCTAATCTTTGGCACTACCATTGGGAGTAAAGCCATGTGACACAGTCAGTAAAGAATTAAAGTACACATCTCCAATTATGGTTCTATGGGTTGCATCATCAGGGATCATGAAATTCGACTAGTGTAGTTTTACAACGCGAATTGTAATGAGAATGACCTGTTGACTCATATAGGGTGATATCAGTATGACAATAACACATGTACATATGTTATCGCCTGTTTCCCGTGGCATGGCATGGATACCAGGATCTTCATCTGCAACCGTTCCTGTACGTTTCTATTTCCTCTATCAATGAGAGACTAGGAAGAAAAATTACATTTTTTTTATGTCCAGTCCAACATATCAACTTACTCAAATGCACAGCAAATTCATCGTTATTACCACCGCATAGAGTTCTATGCAGGGTAACTTGAAATGCAGACTAGGAAGAGCCTTCAAGTGATTTGATAGATATTACAAAAAGTTAACTTTTTGGATGAGCCATCCGTAAAAATTACTTATAGAAATTCCTACTAATAATAACGTAAATGTAGTAAATTAAACGCATTAGTTTGTAACGCAAGCTGAAACGAAATTTTACATAATATAGCGTCAAATACATGCGGATACAAAAATGTATATGCATTCCCTGAGTGATATAATAGCGTGAGCAATGTACCCAAAGCAAAATCTAGTCTGATACATAAGAAATTAACTAAAGTTGTCGTACCAGGAGAACTGAAGGATTGCAGAGTTAGTGATTTAAGATTTTCATGAGTCAAAGTATTTCTCAATAACATAAAATAAATTCATGTTGTTAAATCCCTAGCTGATAAGAAGATAAGGTATAAAGAAGGAGGCGGCGTTGTTTAAACACAAAATATCTAGAGGTTTGATAACTTTGATACAAACGTGAAAACACGATAGCATCTAAAACAGTGAGTGGTTAGGTCACCAGCACCTTAAAACTGTAATTTTATGGTAATGTATGACTGATGCGTGATAAATGATACCTATTTATTAATGATTCATAATTGAATTATATTTTACCTGTATAGATACAAGTATCTATACAGAACAAGAACTATATCAAAGAACTACAAGAACTATATCGAAGATTGTGATTGAAGATGCGAATATGAAGTCATCTGATAGAATATGAGCTGTTATATTTGATTTAGAAAAAGAAGTGGACAATGCTATAATTCTAGTAGCTTGGGTAGGTCCCTTACTAGTGGACATAACCATTATTTCTTCGATGTCACTGACATTTGAATTATGGCAATGTCCAAAACTTTTTTTTCTAAACAAAATTTTACAGCTCATATAGAGACAAATCACTTCACTCTGAACAAAAAAAAAAAAAAGAAAAAAAAAAGAAAACCTGAATATAATTTTACTTGTAAAGCATAGTTGTAAACAAAGAAAAGCTAAATTTTGATCATATGTATAACTAATTTACCACAATTTATAAACTGATGTAATTTAAAATGTTCTGAAAATACATGTAATACGTGTACATTATTTAATAACAAACAACAAAAGCCAAATTTTGATCATGACTAATTTAAAGTTTACCACAATTTATTAGCTGATGTAAATTAAAATGTTCTGGATTTACGTCGAGACGTCTGGGTAATATCAGATCGATGTTTGTATGCAGCCAGGGGCGCCCTCGATAGCAGACTAAATATCGGTCAGACTAAATATCGGTCAGGATAGTGATAAAGCCAGATAGGAGCTCACTATCTACCTAACTATACCTACCATAACCTTATAGAAAATGGGAAATAGTAAGGAAGATGTAGGAGGAGTTCATTAGCTCACTCATTAGTGTTCAATGTCTATATGTGTGAGTTTAATCTCAATATGTGTGTGTAAAGGTGTTACTAAGAGAGATTTATCCGTATATATTTATTTATGTATTTTATGTGCATGTCGGCCTCTGTTACATAGTTGGAAAGTCCTTGCCTCTGAACCCAGGGGTCCAAGGTTTGATCTTCGGTCAGTTTGATTAACCTGACGGACGATGTATAGCCGGAACGGAAGCCATCTCGACATAGAAAGTGATGTTTTTCAGTTTGGCCTAGATCTGAGGCTAGCATTATCTGTGTGATTTGTCCCTATTTGACAAATAACGCGATAGGAACTTTTTTGATAAGACCCTTGTTGAATGACCAATGTTTAAAGCAGTTTTAAGATGGGAAAACATATAAAGGAAGCTCACGATAGAAATTGACTTTTCCTAGATGGATTAGTGGATGGATTGGTAAAGATCAAAGATTTAAAAATAATATCTGCAGTAAATGACTCAAGTTGTCCGAGAAATCAATTATTATGAAATAGCTTCCACTTCAATTTACGTTCGTTCAAGAGTATGTCATTGCAAACACACACTTGCGTTTAATTGCGTATAAGCTATTAATACAAGACCTATTCGTAGTAAGAACCAAGTTAGACGTAATAATAAAAGGTAGTTCAGAGCAATATGATATACAGTCAGGGGGCAGATAAACCTGAGCCCCATGAGACAGAATTCAGTTAGGTAGGGTTGTTTTTTCCATGCTTTATTTCTTTGTCCAAACATTTGTTTTTATCTTCAAATTTATGTTATACGCGGCCTGTCTATTTACATTTTTAACTAGCAGTTTCATTTTATTCCTGTCCTCTATTGGCTTCACAACAATTCCACCACTTACTTTCACATATATCGATTACTAAATCCGAATCGGCAGATCCAAATCGAATCGGGTTTACTCGACCACATCGGCCATCCAAAACAAACAATGAAGCTGGCGCACCAAAACAACACACAATTGCGTGATGCTTCACAACTCACTAAAATTACAACATTACTCTTTCTCTGCAAAACCTTTTAAAAACAAATCACTAGGAATACAAAACGCGCCAAAATCTAATAGAACACCTTTGCCACGGCACTGTTTAAAAACAAAAAACTCTGAGGACCGAACGAGGAAAATTCGAATTCCGAACGCCGCCATATTAGTTCCGATTATTGTTTATAGTTTATTTAATTCAAATTTAACTGTTATTGATGATTGTGTGGACGGCAGGGCACACGCGCGACGAAGATCTAACTGCGTGCATTCTAAAATAGAAAACCTAATTGGAAGAGTCTCGCCAGACGGCCAGACGGTTAGGGTTGCTAAAATTACGGCTTGGATCCATGAAGATTTATCTCCACGATCAGCCCCAAGGTTCTATCGTGTAAGCCCTAAAAATACAGCTTTTACGTGAAACACCTCCGACTCTTTGAGATCTGGCGCCTGTTTCAGTCATATAAATACACATGGCAAGTACGTAGTAAGAGGAAACTCTATTTTGGTTAGTTGTTGCGGTGACGAGTGAATTATTATTTGCAATGACAGATATGCCAGCGTGCAAAGGTAATTAATTTTCAAATAAACAAACCACAAGTATATGCAATTAAAACCTTCCTTAAATAGTTAACTTTCATGTAAAAGGCAAATTTTCTATGTAACAGAAAAAAAAACTGATGAAAAGGAGAGGAAAGAAGATTTTTGCTATTACAGTGTAATCAACCCAACAACCATTAACCTATTTCCAAAGGGCACATATAAATCTGTAAATAAAACAACCAAAATTGCTTTTCTTCAATGTCTTTCGCTGTTTTGACAACGATTAAAATGAGAATTATCTTTCAATTTACTTTCAAATGTGTCCTTACAAATCCGGTCTTATTTAATAGCCATTGCCATGCATTTCCTTTAGTTGCAAGCTAGCTTTTTATAAATACCTAGTCCCGAAAATTCAGAACTGATGTCAAGGTAAAGGTTTAATCACAGAAATAAACAAAAGATTAAAGAACAAGATAAAGAAGTCAATTTGGCTGGTCTCCCACTTATTTCTGGTATTGCCAGTGACGAAATTATCATTCGGCAGTGAAATGGGCAGATCAGAGACACGCTTACAAACAGACAACATCTTGACATCAAACTTTGGTTTTAATTTGCTGGAGTTGAAAGAATTAATAAATACCAACCGGACCATTAGTACCGAACAGGCTAAAGCAGAAAGAAGCATCTATTTAGCAAAATAGGAAATACATACATACATAGAATCACGTCTTTATACCTTACGGGGTAGACAGAGCAAAGAGTCGTGAGACTCGAAGACCACGCTTAGCTAAATAGTGGGCTCTCTGATGGAATGGAGATTCAGGTATAGTGACAGGTTGCTAGCCCATCGCCTATGAGTGGAGGAATCCCCAGTTTAAAGCCCTTTATTAGGAAATAAAGCTTGCTATATATCTAGCTGCGCTCCAGGATCCGCTCCCGAGGGAATTTTGGGATAAATAACACCGTGTGCTATTCCGGGGTATAAGTTATATAACACCAGGTGCCCTACGCCTCAAAAGAGTTGATACTTCAATGCTGTCTAAGGGTAGCAGTCATAGAATTTTGGCACAACAAGATTCAGACGCAGAAGTTACCTGTGGTAAAAATGTAAAAGTTACAGCCAAGTCAACAAACAAGAAGCCTGCTAAAACAAGAAATGGTTTTCTATTCGTTTACGTGCCCAAAATAAATATGTGGACGGTACATCACCTACAGTAGTGAAATCAGGTACGAGAACAATGAACGTTTGTTTACTAACGTGTAAACAAAGTCAGGCGCCGGCGCCGAATTTGGCGAGATCTATTGCGGATCGATATCAGATATCGATTCAACAGATATATTTTGTGGATTAATAGATAGACAGAGTAGCAAGACTTGAATGCCATGTTTAGCTGGATATAGAGTATTAAATGTGTGTTACAAAGTTCAATTTCGAATTGATAGCAAGTTGGTTCCAAACGAATGATAAAGTCTTCAAACTTATCCAGTTAAGCGCAGCTTTATTCACCACCACCAATATATGCGTTATTTATAATTTAAAACCAATGTTTTACACAATGATGCCTATTACATTTAAATTATCTTTGACACTGCTTTACATCAAAGTACCGCTCACTATGTTAAATATTAATACTATTAACTAATCTTCTGATAAGACTTCCACAGTTGTAACATAGATTAGACACATCATCTTTCCATTGACTGACTGCGACAATCATAATCTTATTTCCTACTTCTTTCTTATCGAGTATGTTATAATTATGTAACACTGGTGTCAGATTTCTTTCAAGTCCCCTAAGGGCATCTGACATGACTTTACTACTACCGCTATCTAGCGGTCGTATACTGCAGCTGATTGTATTATATTATTCAGGTTTCTCTGGGTGTGCCAAAGCATTAATTTCATAGCTTCCATAATTACTAAGTATTTATCTTTGCTTATTGCGAAAACGTATGTAAAATAAACATAATACATCCTTTATTATCGTGTCAATAACAAACATACTATAGTTAACATTTTACGACACATTCAAAGCAGATATCATGACAGCATGATCTATGTTGTATTGGTAAACGGAAAATTAAGAGTAAAATGACGTCATAAGTTTACCTAGGTTAAAATTAAAACTAGGTTATTTTGGAGCCATCCATCTTGTAATAATAGCGCTGAATTATGTAGGTAGAAACGTTAGGAGATAATACTCTTAATAACCTACTTCTCAAAAGAAGTTATCAATCCGACCAACACTAAAACGGGAGATATTAAGAGCACACATAACCGGAGAGCGTGTATGAAGAGAGTGATGAATGTAGAGGAAGCTAGAGAGATCTGTAAGGAAGCAAGTGGAAATACCCACACGGAAAACAGGCATACTTATTATGTCCATAATCATACCCGACCAGTAGTTTTTGCGTGATGGAGTAACTCCCACGGGCGTGTGTGTAGCTAGTAATATTCATAAGATTTCCAGGGTTACGTCCATTTACTGGGTAACGTCCCAGTAAATCGATGACGTCTTTGGATCTGACGCGTTCTGACGTCGCGTCTCGCTCGCCAAGCCCGTCATAATACCAGACTATTTTGGAGGCAAGGTTTACGTTGCAACAGTTTATATTTATTACAGATTAGCTTTTTAGATCAGCGTGGAAATGCTTTTCGGTGAGAACCATGTCGATTTTCGGAGTAGAAGGTATCCTACATCTTTTTCGCATAAAATTAACTAAGTTATATCTATAGGTATCTGCCATTTTTTTGCAAAATGTAAGAAGTATTCAAAGACTAATTCCTTTTAGAAAGGTCATCTTGAAACTTGAAGTGACGTAAGGTCTTGTTAGACTTTGAATTATGATTCAATTAAAAGCAAGGAAAATAATTAACAGCATGACAGCGGCTCCCACGGACATAAACAGGACATGGGATACATCAAACAAATTGTTTTAATCAACAACAATGCTCTATGGATTCTATATTACCAGTTATAACAGCTGAAAACTGGATTGAAGAGAAACCTCTTGTTGGATTTCAAGGTTGTAATTTAAGTAACCCATCCTTGGTTTTTGATGAATTTTTTGGTTAATGGACAGACCATAATCAAGAGCTATGGATAGAGATAGAAGATACGGGACGCAGAAATAAAAATCAAAGGATGGACGGATAGCGTACAGAGAATGCAATTTGCAATGTAAAAAACTATAATTTATTTACCGTTACGATGCAACACAATGTAGCGTCTTCTGTCTGAAGAAATCCGTATTGAGGCCGAGCTTACCTGAAAATGAAAATAAATCATTCAGTTCAAAATCCTGAAAACGTCACAGATAAATATTTTCGTCGATGTTTGAGCTAAACTACTACTACTGAATAAATTGCTGGATAAATTGCTTGATACTGGATAAATTGCTGCTTGGTATATGGTTATATTACGTGTAATGGATCAGACAAACGACGGGTTGTGGATGTCTTCGCTAGATAGAACGCCGAAAGTAGAGGTAGACAAGACTAGACGAGAGTTAGAAGAACGAAGACCTAGAAAGACCACGATTGGAAGAGGTCGTCCAGCAAAGTGATGGGTGGACGACATCAAAAAGCATGTCCCAACTGTCTGAATACTAGCGTCATGGAGAAGACCTATTTAAATAAGACAGTGATGAAGATGAAGCAAAGGCTAAAAAAATAAAGAAGAAAATGTTTTTTAAATAAATTCAAATTCATGATTCAACATTAGATACAATAAATCGTTTGAATATTTATAGATAAGTTTACTACATAAATATGTTTGATCATGTGGATGCTGCGAAGTACATCGCATTGCGTGACGAAGTATCATGGGGCGACCTAATTCCTAGAGTTTAATGGCTGGAAGAATATTGGGACTTTAATTTTAATAGGTCTACCGAGTAGTACTCCAGATGACACAACATTTGTCCACATAACATTTTTATACGGCTTATTATTGTGCAAAATGGAAAGGGAGATTCAAGTAAATCGAAATCTTTAGTAATTTTTGTGTGAAAGGGATATTTGCTTGCTGACTAAGATCATCATCATCAAATTCAAGAGCGAGGCTCTTGACGGTGGAGTTCCTTTAATTTTTCTTTCTCCATTGCCAACTGTTTCACTTCCTTTGCCTCATGTTAATCTGCCTTGGTCTTCGTGGGCCCCTTCTTCCTTTTACCGTTTCTTCTATGATGTTTCTTAAGAAAACATCGAGTCGTATCAAGTGACCTAACACTTTTCCTTTCCTATTTTCAATAGTTTTAATAATGCTTCTTTTTTACACGACTGACCAAAAAAGGAGTGTTATGTTTTCAGGGTTCATGTATGTATGTAAGTATGTATGTATGTATGTAAGTTTCTTTATTCCACCATAAGTCCTGAACGGCTTAACCGATTTTGATGTGAGAGGTATTTTTAGATTCCTTGCATTCCTCCGAGTGACATAGGCTATATGACGTCACCATGAAAACAAAATGGCGGATTATATATGTGATAAATAGCAGACCAAAAAAATAAAATTTAATCAATCTTATCGAGTGGAGTATCAAATTGAAGGGCTTTAGAAGGCGATTTCAAAAATGTATATAACTTATATGTTTGTATGTACTTTTTGAGTAAAAACTCGTCAGTCGTGTTTTTTATTTTTAATAATTAGCTTGTTCTCCTATTCTATTTTGGACTTCCTCGTGTTCTTTCTGCCCAACTAATTCTTTCCAAACTACTACTAAAATATTAATTTTATTTATATTGATAAGCAATGACCACATACAGGTATTTTCCGATTACGTAGCATTGAAGTATGAAAAGGTCACTATATCCCGTACAAGACGTATAGTCCAGACCTCGTCAGCCTTAGGTAATCATCACACTTCACACTATGTTTGTTTGTCAATCACGCAAAATCTATCAGATGGATTTCGATAATATTTGGTACATGGTTAGAATAATACCGGAAATAGCTCTGGTACTTTTTATCCCGAAATTTCCACAAACATGCACGAGCACAGAGGAGCCCTCCTCCGTGGGTACGAGGCTCCGGGATGCTGTTAGTAATAAATATTTACATGTAATTAATCTGTCTGTACATAGGATATTAAAAAAAGAAAGCAAGCAAAAATGCAATAACATAGGGGTCAATGAAAGCAACAATTTTTTTTTTAAATTGTCTGTCTGAATGTTTGAAAAGAGGGCAAAAGCTAGTAGAAAATATAATTTAAAGCCAAATGTGCACAACTCCTGAGCTAGAATGCTGCCCCACATGCGGTTAAGGACAATACATTCAGGTCAAGATGAGTGTCGGCCACACATACTAATACACATGCCTGGCTATACTCGCGCCATAATCGTATCCTATAATAATATTAATATGAATATTATCGGCTTCGCCCGCGTGAACTTCCCGCGGGAACAGTGCTTGTTCCCGGGATGAAAGGTACCCTATGTCCTCTAACTAAATGTATGCGAAATTTTAGGAAGATTGGTTCAGTAGATAGCGTGAAGAGGTACCTAATAAACAAACTCACTTTCGCATTTATAATATTAGTTAGGATTAGGATATATTAAATAAATAAGGAACGCTAAATGAAACCCTTTACCGCGTCCGTTTTCCTGAACGTGACCCTGAACGGATTTTCACGAGGTTTCCACCAATAAACAGGGCGATTCACGGGGAAAATGTTGGCATTCCTGGGTATAACACCAGCAAGTTTTTAGGTCAACTGAAAAAAAATACTATTTCACCATCAAAGTACAAACTTGAGTATTTTAATTTTGTTGACTATTTCAATTACAATAAGAATATGTTTACAGCTTCAAAGGACCCTCTGATGATAATCTAAACTTCATACTTAATTACAAAAAAGTTCGTAACAGACAGAAAGTTAGAAAGAATGATCGGACGGATTACGGAAAACTGAAAAGTTTTACACGCTTAGCTTTTTTAAACTTTTTTTGCAAATAGCGCCATCTCGTGGCAGAGTGGCGAACTTTTGACTAAAACGCACCGTATTGGTAGTTACGTCAGCCATTCATAGATAGAGCTACACGGTCGATTCAAAATCAGAAAGTGAAAACTTGTTTTTTATCAACGCAGTCGGTAGTTGAATTTAATGAGTTAGATAAAAGGAAGTTAAGTAACACATTAAGTAATGCTATTTAGTTAGTTCATTTGTTTAGTATTTAAAGGAAATTTTTTTAACCAGAAAATGAGAGAAATACATTTAATAATGTTTTATTCATGTTTTTTTTTACATTTTACATGTATTGTAATAGTGATATTTAGTTCGAAGTGATTTTAGTTAGAAGCTTGGCTCTACACATCTATGTTCTATTCTACGTCAACGTAGAAAAAAAAATGTCGAAAAATGATTTTTTTTTAACAGTATAGCTCTACATGAGAACAGATACAGTTTTGACAGCGCCACCCGTGGATGGTCGGTCCTCTTGGCGTAGTCACTACAGTGCCCCCAGATGTAAAAAAACCATTGCGATAATCAGACTTGGGTGACTGGTAGAAAAAAAAACCCGGCAAGTCCGCCATTTACATGTTTTTTTGTAAAGAAGTTAAATAAATAAATCAGACTCATTACACCATATTTTTCCAAGAGGTCCTTGGCACCTTTGGATATCAGCTCTGATTTAGTGGCAAATTCACTTTTTAGGGACGCAAGCGCAAGCACCAGACGGGTGATCAGTCCTCTCATGCTGGGACCATTTCATCCAATTCTCCGAGACCCCGAGAGAACTTTACGGTTTGCTTAGCACTATCAAAGTAGGAAGCTCGCGCCCCCTTCTAGAACTACAATAACGAGCTGGCCGCTCTTACCTATGTACACACAAAAAAAATTGTGAAGAAAGACGTCAATCTGATTTCTTGTACCTATGTAAAAACGCCATTGCACAGCACTGACTTCTGCATCCCCGGCACCCTCCCTCAGACCGATAACCCCGCTCGTGGCACGGTCGGTTTGCATACGAACATTGCCATATTCATGATATATTTACTACTTCTATGCTTAACACCATCGCCACAAGGGAAATGTCTGGCGGGAAAAACAACAAACAAGACAGCCGCAACCTAACCGCATTTTGGCAGCGCGTGCGCGTTTATTTTGATTTAGCTATTTCTGAACCGCAAGTTCAAGGGCTGTGGTTAGTAGGATATTCAGACAATGTATTACCTCCTGCCGTGTCCAAACTGCCCCACGACCTGCATCAGGAGGACCTGGAGGACTTCAGAAGCCGAAGATAAATAAATAAATATACATACATACATAGATACACGTCTTTATCCCTTACGGGGTAGACAGAGCCAAGAGTCGTATATAAAAATAAATAAATATATATGTACAAATCACACAGATTGAGCTAGCCCCAAAGTAAGTTCGAGACTTGTGTTATGGGATAATAACTCAACGATACTATATTTTATAACAAATACATATAAAGATAAACATGCAGAAGATTTTTTTTATCTTGACCCCGGGACCCCCTGGTTCAGAGGCAAGGTTTTTACCACTGCGCCACGGAGGTCGTCAAAGAAAGCCTATCACTCATCATCAAATTCATAAAATTCTTCCGTTACTGACAGACTGTTTCTTAGTGACAGACAACGCACAGCGAAAACTACTCAGCGTAGACATGTGGACATGTGGATGTGTGTGTGTGTGTGGTGTGTGTGGTGTGTGTGTGTGGATGTGTGTGTGTGTGGATGTGTGTGGTGTGTGTGTGTGTGTGTGTGTGTGTAGACGTGTGTTTCGTCTTCAGCAATTTCTCAATTGGTTGCCTGGAAGAAATTGCTGTCAGCGATAAGGCCGCCTTTTGCGCATCTTCCTTTCTTTTTTTTTTAGTTGTAAGTTACTTTATGTATCTTAAAATGTAATTTCTTGTGTGTGAATAAAGAATTGTTGTATTGTATTGTATTGTATTGATCCTTAGGGAATGTAGCCACTAAGAGAGGATTTCCCAAAAATCCCACGGGAACAAAGTCTCGAGCAGCCATTCCGACTCGAGAAGAATTGTATGTCTCAGAAACAGAGTTTAATGACAGTAACGTGCACCAATATCTCCGAAACGCATCATGAGAGTACCAACGTGACTTATGTCTCGCAAACATGATGGCAGACGCTGCGGTTACATTAGGGTTGTCAACTTTTACTATTAAACATAAGTGTTCATTTTTTATGAAAATGAAAATGATTTTATTTAAATAGGCTAAAAAATAGCACTTTCAAATCGTCATATTCTTGTTTTTTAGTAAGTTGACGTCATAAAATTACTTAAAACTAAGGTTATGTTATAATTATATCACTAGACACGCCCCGGGGGCTTTGCTCCCATAGGAATTTCCAGTGGAAAAGTATCATTTATAATATCACAGGTTTTACCATACCTGTGTGTTAGATTTCACCAAAATCCGACCAGTAGATTTTACGTGAAGTAGTAACAAATATGCATCCGAATCTTAAACAAATGTACAGTTAAATTCTTTGCGAAATAGCCTCTATTGTTAGAGGCGAATGTAGAGTAACTGGATTTACAGTTGACCGTACATCGTGTTTATCCTAACTAATATTATAAATGCGAAAGTGAGTTTGTTTGTTACCTCTTCACGCTTTATCTACTGAACCAATCTTCCTGAAATTTCGCATACACATAGCTGGAAGTACAGAGAAGGACATAGGGTATCTTTCATCCCGTGAAAAAGCACTGTTTCCGTGGGAAATTCACGCGGGCGAAGCCGCGGGCGAAAGCTAGTAATATATAATATATTAGAAGGATAAAGATAGTTTAAATAGCTATCAATTGACTGATGTTCTTAAGAGAGGTAGACGAAAAGATAAGCTTTTTATCGTTGCTATCTTTGGCGGATCTTCTAAAGGTAGTTACATCATGTGATTGTAATCTTTTTTTTATTTTTGGGTGAAAAAATGTATTTATAATCATCACAAAGTCCATTTAGATAGCAAGTCAGACAACCTTATTTTAGCTAGCTTAGCTGGAGGTCGCATTTCTGAACGGAACCTTACGAAACTTGTTACATATCTAGCCGCGCCCCGGGGCTTCGCTGCCGTGGAAATTTCGGGATAAAAAGTACCATATGTGCTATTCCCGGTATTTTTTTACCTGTATACAAAATTTCATCGAAATCCGTCCAGAAGATTTTAAGTGAGTAACAAATTCAAATTCAAAATTCAAATTTCTTTATTTGCATAAAATGTAGGTAAGTTACAAAAGTATTGTTAACAATAATATTGTGCCCAATACATTCACAAACATCCTCACAAATTCACAAACTCTCACAAAGACTCACATACAAACTTTCGCATTTTATTTCGCATTTTGGTAGCGTTATTTACGAACAGATTTCAATCATATATGGAGAAAACATTGTACGTCGGATTCTCAACAGGTTGTTGTAAAAAAAGACTAAAAGATAAATTGGGAAAAAAGGCGAAGTGCGTTGTAGCGCTACCGGTGAGGAAATGGAGCTCCGTGCGCGAGGTCTAATGAATGTTCACATAACCACTAAATAAAAAAAATCCTTAGCCTTATTGTTGGCAATCAGCAACAACCTTTTTTGTTAACCAACGATATGTAATACTGTTTATACTAAAATGTTAAAAAACAATAAAAGTTACTTGTCACGTAGCAGTTGTTTTATTACACTTATTGACAGCCCTGCGCGAATTAGGAAACATTAGTGACGGATGTGTACTGAGATAGTTATGTACGGGGTAGCTAGCAGCAGCATTTTTGGGCATACAGCCAACATGGTAGACGGTTTGACAAGTAATTATTGTGGGTATGACTAACTGTAAAATAAATCAGTCATCGAAAATTGAAAATTGTGTTCCAAATCCATGTATTTTTTGGAAAAAGTAGCAGCGCCTCGGGGTTCCGTAGGAATTTTAGGATAAAAGGATTTATCATTTTTTGAGGGTTTTCTCTACGTATGTACAAAATTTCATAGAAATCAAGTTTATTTCGCGTGTAGGAAAACAAACAATCAACTTTACGTTACTTTATTCGCTTGGGTTTTTAAACTAAATGACATTAGCTACAATAAATTAATTAAAATTGAATGAAAGAAAGTACATAATTAACTTAAAATCTTATTTAAACTACAAAAATTATAAGACGCAGTGCAGAACAAGAAGTCACCTCGCGGTAACGTGCCCAGAAGGCTGGCAGCATTGCCAAGTTGAATGGCAATACTGTTCCTTTGAACCAGGTAATTCTCAGTCCTCTGATCACGGGATACCTCGATGGATATATGTAAAGTATATTTAAAGAAAACTGTATGTAGGTACTCTACATCGCATACTTAACAATGTAAAAAAAATACAACTTTAATTTGTAATATTGTAAACGAGGTTGAATAACCTCGACCTACCTTATTGAGAAGTCGGCTAAAAAACCTACAGCTCAGTCACGTGATTTTCTGTATCTTGAATGTCTTTATTCAACAGAAAGAGGCTATCAACAAGTAAAGCATTGAAATGAATTGAGATCAATTCAGAATTGTCGCTCTATCTATTGCTTCGCCTCGACTCTAGGGTTAACAGATGGGTGTTTTTATTTAATTCCATCGCAATAATATTTATTTATTCTGTGCCATTACCGAATACTTGTCAAGATCTTGTGAAGTAACCACACTTGAAAAAGAATGTGGAGTGAGTGGAAGTGTAAATGTTTATACGTATATGATAACAATAATGATCAAAATAGATACTTATACTTAGCGATATTATTACACTTTCGTTTTAGCGAGCAATGTAAAAAAGGGTAACGAAGTATAAGTCTCGTCAGGTAAGGTGAATAATAGCGGTTAAGCTGCGCAGGAGGCGATTTATCGGTCTATGCGGTGAGCGGGGGTCGGTCGGGCGGGTCTCGTCCGGCGATCGCGATTGGTTCGTCAGTCGTACCCATGCGCAATTTTCATCCCTCGTCTCTCTACCATAATTCTTTTTTTTTATTCGACGCGAATTATAACCTCAGTCAAGCGTCTATCCTGGCCTGTGACAGATATGTGCCTGAGGTCGGGAGCAATTTTTTTAAAATCAAATATTTATTGATCTGTATTCTGTCTAACAGATGTAAAAACTAGCATTGCGAATATAAGAAAAGCCTAGTTTTCGAGCTAATTTTGACTCGCATCATGTGAAACGCGAAGTCTGGATCCTCACTTGTCACTGAATACTTATGGAACGAGAAAAGATAAAAAATATTAAAAATACAGTATTAATTAATGCAGTTACAACCCTAACGATGATATAATAGTCTTGCGGTAGTTGTGGTCCTCTCGCGGGCGAGAGAGAACTGGGGTTAATTGGTGACTTGAATCTTAACTAACATTATAAATGCGAAAGTGAGTTTGTTTGTTACCTCTTCACGCTTTATCTACTGAACCAATTTTCCTGAAATTTCACACACATATAGTGAGAAGTACTGAGAAGGACATAGGCTACTTTTTATCTCGGGAAAGCACTACTCCCGTGGGAAATTCACGAGGACGAAGCCGCGGGCAAAAGCGTGAATGTTAAATAAATTAATGTTTTTCGCGCTTTGATTGGTCTGTCAATAATCTTTATCTCCACAGTAAGACGTTTTAGGTAGGGATAC
>JAEMBS010000404.1:0-25000 GCA_018467065.1 Ephestia elutella
TAAATGCGCTCTAAATCCTAACTAATATTATAATTATGTGAAAGTGAGTTTGTTTGTTTGTTTGTTACCTCTTCACGCTTTATCTACTGAACCAATCTTTCTGAAATTTCGCATACACATAGTTAGAAGTACGGAGAAGGACATAGGGTACCTTTCATCCCGGGAAAAGGCACGATTCCCGTAGGAAATTCACGCGGGCGAAGCCGCGGGCGAAAGCTAGTATAGCTTAAAGCGTAATCAGAAACAAAATAGGTACATTTTTACTTAACATCTCTTGCCATGTAACAATACAATTTAAGTATTATACTTACTCCAAAAACATTTTTTTTAAAGTACGACAAATTTAGGCCAATCTATCTCGACGTGTTGTATGTAGGCGCCGACAGCGAGACAAGTGACTTAGACATTAATTCTTGTCTCATAAGTCGCTAAGTAACTTTAGTGGAAGATTATTATTCAGTTTAGGGCATGCATACCGGAATTCCGGAATATCGTAATTCCGGTATCTCGGACAGATTTTTTCGGTATTTCAATACCGGAATTGAAGGGCCAAATACCGTAATACCGGTATTCTTTTTTTTTTCTTTTTTATTAAAAATGGGCTTGCTCTTGATCACAATCTTGCCCGAGGACACAGATGAGGTCTACGGTGTAACGAGCTTACCCAGAAGCAGCCTATTCACTCTGGTTTTGAAGAGAGTCGGGTTGTACTTTGTACGTTCTCGGGAACACAGACGCAGGCAGGTAGTTCCAACGTGGTTCCAATGCTTCGCTGTGCGCATTAAGTATGATGATGAAAAGTGCGTGCGGAATATAAACCAAGAAGGGATGATAGCCCGCAGTGCGTCTTGTTCATTAAAAAAAATATAAATAAATATATACTATGCGATTTAAATGCTATCGGTTTTTGTAATTTTTGTCAAGTTGTCAGCTTGTCATTCAAAACCATTCGAAACTAACTCCACTCCAAACTGACATTTTGTACGACACGTGCAAAAAAAAATGAAGAAAATTAGAAATAGTAATAAATTTTTATAAATGTTAATTTAAAGTATTCTATTTTGCACTAAATGAATTACATAAATTGAAAGTTAAATTAAATGCAAATATAATTTTACAAAAAAAATTGCACGGAGTAATTTAGAAATTTTTATATAAAAAAATAATTATGTAAGTACTTAGTTTTTTACTTGATTGGTTAGTTGCTACCCGGTCCCCGCGCTGTTTCCCTCGCCCGCACTGAGCTCGTACTCTATAATTTTGCAGTCTTTGCAGTCGTCAATATCTTATAGCGAGTGTGCACGTATGCGGTGTAGTGATTAGACGATTGTTCTTTTATTTAAATACACTATGTTATCTAATAAGTATAGATTCATAGAGATTAAACAAATTGTGCCAATTCCGGAACCAGTACCGGAATTCCGGTATTAGGTCTCTAGTACCGAAAATCAGTTCCGGTATTGATAACTTTCCGGTATTGCATGCCCTAAATCAGTTCCTTTGACAAATTCACTTAAATTTTGTTCAAGAAGCTCGTTTCCTTAAGTTTGTAACTCCATTACTCGCAGACACAATCTTCGGTAGGTAAGTATCTACTTATGCCAAATATGTTCATTGTTTTTATCAAAAGTGTTAAAATTTTATGTTAGCTACTAGCTGATGCCCGCGGCTTCGCCCGCGTGAGTTTCGCTTAGATGAAAAGTGTTTTTGTGTTCCAAACTGTTTCAGATGTTTCGGATCTACAATTTTTATACGTCTACAGAAAATGCTCATCAGGTTGAACAATTTTTGCTAAGGCGCCATTTCCATATATATTATAGTGTAGCTGGTCTCTTGGAGCTTTTCATCAGATGTTCCAGATCTTCAATTTTCATACGTCAGCAGAAAATGCTCATCAGGTTGAACGACTTTTGTTAAGGCACCATTTACATATTTCTTATAGTTTAGCTGTTCTGTTATGGTTCTTCATCAGGTGTTCTAGTTTTCAAAATCAATTAAAGCCTATATGTTGCTCAGGCTTAATAGCTATACAACAAAAAAAGTTTCATTCAAATCCGTCCAGTAGTTTTTGCGTGAAACGCGTACATACATACAGACAGACAGACAAGAAATTCCAAAAAAAATTTTTTGCTTTCTATTGTTCTTTTTAAGTGTCCCTCTATCCATTTTAGTCAAAAATACTAAATGTACAGACAAAATATTTTTACTGTTTTATTATATGTATAGATGAAAATTTATTTTAAGAAATATTTGCCTGCTATAACATAAGCATTCTTTTCTTTAAAGCCTGTTGTGAATTAAATTGTCTGTGAAATTTGGTTTCCTGAACACATTTTCATATTTCGTATTACCAGAATTATTAATTGGAATATACCGACTCTAACAGCATAAAATTTACTTTGTATGTAGTGCCTGCATGTACAGAGCGTCTGTTTACTTGTCTGTACTGTAGGTATCTATTTCTGAACGTTCATTTAGTAAAATCAATTTAAGAGTAAAATGTAAGTACGTAACATTTGCTTGCATACAAATTAATAAATTGAAGTAACTTCTTATCCCTGTATGTTCAACTCTCAATCCCTGCCATAAACCAAAAACGAATTTAAGTTAAAGAAGTTGTGATCCCTACAACTGAAGTGGAATTACACTTAAGTTCTATAGTTAGATTTATTAATTAAGTATATTTAAAAAATAGCGCTTTATAGTTATTTTGAAAATATATTTAGAATATTCTTAAGATTCAGTTTAGAAAAAGTAGTGATAATAATAATTGTACATTATCCCAATCAAAAATTCAGTCCAATTACAAAATAATTAGGGATAAATGTTTAACAGGATTTTCAGTCGCGTCATTATTAAAAAAAATTGTCACATCTATTCCTTCATCATCTTTCTTATTTTTCGCTGAAATAATAAAACATGTAGTGACATCTAGTGGAGCTTTTCCGAACTTCAAATTTTACTACAGAGCAAGAACCTCTGAAAAACGACGAAAAATCATAGCGAAGTAGAACCACTTATTTTGTGCTTCATCTAATAGATGGCATCATTTCAAATTTTGAGATGCAGACATTTTGAAAAAAGATTGTTCTCCGATACAAATTGGAAATTCATCTGATCATTGAATTTTTTCGTAGGAATATTTATTGATACAATTTTATCGGAGGAAGTGGTTCAGTATTATCTTACCTATTTTTGAATTATTATTTGTACCGTCAGATGCAGAGTGTGAGATAGGGGTAGTGAGATATATTACTGTACGTAATTTGATATCACCTGATAAGTATACCGTGCCTCTAGATCTCCTTATAAGGCCAGTATTGTAGATTTTTCTTGCATATTTCCATTTGTAATGGAAATGCAGTCTTATATTTTCTAAGATCGAAATAATGTCATGAGTATTATTAATCTTCTTCATGGCGAGTCGAAATGGCATCAATTTTTTCCCAGACCAGTAGGGTCAACGCCCTATTGTTAGCCTGGTAAAGGTCCTCTATGGTACACGATTCGGGGCAATTCGGCACGCGTATTATAGACGACTAGCTGGCGCCCGCGGCTTCGCTCGCGTTAATCCTTTCTTAGCGGATGCCTACGTCATAACATCTCTCTCTCTCTCTCTCTCAGCCGAAAGACGTCCACTGCTGGACAAACATAACATTTACCTGCATGCCAAATTTCAGCCCGATCCGTCCAGTGGTTTGGGCTGTGCTTTGATAGATCACTATGTCAGTCAGTAAGTCAGTCACCTTTGAGTTATATATATATATATATATATACACACATGTATATATATACAAGAGTATTATTTTGATTGTCTATTTTTTTTAAAGCCTACGAAGTGGCAGTGTTACTGTTTTATGCCAAATTTGGAATAACAAATATGTATATTGTAATTTTGTTTGTAGTATCTTTATTGTACTAAGGATACATAGTTATAAGTAACATAATAAAAAAGGTAAATATACAATGGCGGACTGATCCCATGAAGGAATCTCTTCCAGTCAAAAAGCGATAGATTTTTAATTTTTATAAGGATATACCTATACCTACTTCTGTGTAAATAAACGCTGCGAGTAAGTAAAATAAAACTTTCGTATAATGTATAAAGACAGCTGGCAATGGATGGAATCCCAAGGCACTGCATACATCAGAACCTGAATTTTCCACCCACATTGACTACCAAATAACACATTAAGGAAATCAGGTGTTTGTGTCGTGCTAGCACAGTTTTCCTGTTCGGTTTCATTGAATTCGTTGCTTATATTTTTTTACATCATTTTTTTTTAAGTAACATGTTTATAAAATCCCGATTTGCAGATACAACTTCGAAAATCAATCGTGTTTGGCAACACAGGGCTGTATGTAAGTGCTAAGTTAGCGAATGTAGCGCTGTTTTTGTAAACGGCACGCTCTGTCAATATGAGTAAAATGTCATTGTTTGTCAAGTATATTTTTGGGTCCTACAATTAGGATCAACTTACTATTTATCCTCTCTCACCTATTTTAAACAAATAAAAACAACTGACTGGAAAAGATGGTTATACACCACCGCGTAACCGCAGAATGCCCGAATGTTGAAACTGGTAGGTATCTTGGAGATAGAACTACTTTATGGTTAAAAGAACTTACCTAAGTGAATTTCAACCAAAATTATACGAAATATTACATCCGAAGAGATTATGTCTGGCTTGTGTAAGATGCTACTTGTTTCGTACAAGTCTTCGAGTAAAAAGTAAAATGTATCTTTACTTGACAAATTTTCCATATTTCAGTTCCTTAATAGGCGTAGGTTACCTATTACTAAAATTCAATCGATATATTAAATAACGGTTCGATAATGTTTATACTTTCCCCCATAGTGCTACGCTGTGCCACTGCATAAAAAACGTCGATCTCGTGGTTACATTTTACATAGTCTGTAGCCGTGATCTTATCGTAACTGCTGAAATTTCACCGTTTCCGCTGAAGCGGCTGTAATGCGCGCGGCGCGACCGCAGCGCCCCTGAAACTTTTCTCTCCTGTCAGTTTGCTACGGACCGACGCGGTCTGAGCACGCGACCACAGCCCGTGAACTGTGAACCCTCTCCAGTGATGGAAATCAATGCCTGTGCTGTTCTCCATACTTAGTGCTCCGTAGATCTCTCGGTAAGCGATTTTGTTTTACATTTTTCCTGAAATATCGCAAAAAAATAAATGCAAACTAAAGCCCCCAGCCTGCCAAAAGCTCCGATTGAACAAACCCTGTGACATTTATTTTAAATGTTACGCAACCCTTGGGACGATGTGGGCAGTTCATTTATTAAATTCTGAGAAGCTACCAATTAAAAAAAAATAAAAAATGATATTAAATGTCTTTCGCAATTTACTTTTTGTTTACATTGAAATACTCGTATGTAGCGATAATTAAATCTACTTATTCTATTGAATAAATTGTCATATTAAGGCTTCAAAGGCGAATCCAAGGCTATATAACTATAAGAGACATACTTAAACCAATTCCTGAACCGAAAATGGTCTTTAAGAGCTAATTTACAAATCACATCTTTCTCTTCTCCAAAGCTAAGAGTCTGCTAATCCACAAATTAGTCAAACAAACAGACTGACCTGACAAAACTGTGGGTTCCTTATTTACTACGCTAATATTTTGACATCAATTTAGACACATACTTATATCTTTAAAGTCGCGTTGACACAATCCGAGTCTGCTCGGACCGAGTGCACTCGGCAACTGTAGCAACTCATGATCCGATCGCACTCGGACAACTCCGTATAATGATTAGGAGGAGGCCTTTGCCTAGCAATAGGATTTACTATCAGACACATAACTGTGTATATGTATAAAGTATAATGGGAAAATCCAAGTTTAGCTTTAACGCCCTCAGCTGAAACACAATGTGACAGGAATAAACAATCGATACTAGACGAATCAGAAAACAGAGCTGCTGTCGTCGAGATGATATTCAAACTATACAAACCTATTCATATATTTTTGTACGGGTTTAAAACCTTCATTTATTATCTAATAGTTTAATTTTTTTTAAAATCATTTATTCACTTTAACAGATACCTACTTACTTATACAAAACATATGCCGTTATAATTAAATATAAAAAAGGTTTCAAGCCAAACTAGAGAGTATATTTTAATATCTTGAAGTTAATCTCATGATGTAGCCAGAAAAGTGAATTTCTATAATATCACTCTTCAGTAGCAACTGAGTTCTAGTTCAAACAACTTAATAAACCGTCATAAAACATATGTTGTCAAGTTTTTATAATATATTTATAAAATGACTATGACATAACAATTCCTTTTTTATTTCACGAATAATTCAATACGAAAATGTAGAGTCTTCATTTTTATCTCACTTTAATATACACCTGGCTAGTACCTATCATTACCTACATATACGAATACAGACACTGATTAGCTTTGTTTACCCTATGGATACCTACCACATATTAGGTATTTAAACTAATACCTACTACGTATTTGTAGTCTCTCGGAACCTACCAAGTATACATGTGATACCATTTATTTATTGATAACGTAAAAAAACAAAAGGATTTTCATATTTGACTTACAATACGGTAATTGTTGAGCGATATATTTTTCACACAAACCGGATTTTTATTTATATCGAATACCTTAGTGAAAGAGTCATAATGGAACATTAAAAGCTGCACTGCTTTAAAAGCCTTACGTCTCATACAAATTCATAGCAAGCCCATTTAGTATTCTCTTTCAGCCCCTTTTTAGCTGGAAAGCTGTTTATATGTATATTAACGAATATAACTAATATATATGCTAGTTGTACCAGAAACAATCTCTTTAATCATATTTCCTCATGACTGAGGGTCGTGACATTATATGGAATGAAACACACACAACGATTCTCTTGACAATTTTAATGGAGTGTTTTGCCATTGACTTCTCCATTTCACACACTAGCTGATAATCATCAACCAGAGTGAAGGTTTCCTCACGATGTTTTCCTTCACCGGAAGCAAGTGGTGGTCGACGAAAACTAACTTGAGTCAGATTGGTATGCAAACTCATGTAGCCCGGGCATGATTCGAACCTGGGATTTTGTATCCACAGGCGGGCGCCCTACCACTCGGCCACCACCGCTTCACCAGTAACAATTTATAGCTGCGTGAAAATTCTAGCACGAATATCTACATCAATTCTCATCTTACTAAACGTTGAGTTCTATGTACGATTCTGCTAATAGGCATCAAAGAAAAATTATAACTGTGACACAATATACCTACGTAAAGTCTACAACTTTTTTACGAGTTTGTTACGTCCCAGCATAGGTATATTATAGAAATGTCTGTGATTACAGCTAATATTGGTGTCTGATTTTTAAGTCGCCTAAAGATATCTGGACTTAACGATCGACTATCTAGTGAAAGCATCCGTTATGTTATTAGTCACTTACTAAGGAAAATATTACAGTACGTAAGGTTTCCTCACGATGTTTTCCCTCACCGGAAGTAGGCCTGAACACGTGTGTTTCCAACCTCCGCATTTCGTACCCAAAAAGCTAGTGAAGAAAATTGTTGTAAAAAGAGTATTGTTGGTAGATATGGTGACTGCTGTATATTATTGGATATAATTTATAGTATATATTAGTCAAGATCGCTTTTGCCCAATTTTGGAGAGACTCCAATCTTTCATCGATATTGTCTTCACGTTCACTGAGATACCGATTTTCGCAGATTCGCTGTTAATTTTATTTAAATTCAGACTTTATTTTTAAATTATAAAATAATATAATTTACTCAACAACAGTTTTTTGCGTTTCATATTTTCAACTTATAGATATTCCTGTATTCCTAGTACTATTTCCTACGGACATTAATAATAAATAATAGTTTCGGCCCAAGATGCACGGTTCAATTAAGATCTTTGAATGAATTAAACAGATTTCTATGAATCCTACATACATAATTGTAACAAAAAGTACCAATTTTTTTTTTATCGAAATTATCACTTTATTAGAGTCCCGACCCGAGCCACAATTATAAACATGAGCTTACAGTAGACATCCCTTCGACTGTATCTGCTGGGTCAATTTTAAATAATTAAATATTTATACCTGCGTCATTCGAGATACGAGGGCGCGCCCACACAGGTCTCAGATTTATCTCTACAAATAATAAACCTGTTACTGGTTTAAGTTTGTACATAGGGATAACATTTAAGAACAATTTTTTTTTTATTTATCCGTTAGGTTATCTCCCAAACCTAATTAGAACTATTTCATTACAGTGTTGAATCGCAATGATAAGATGTTGTTTAGTACCGACTGCAATGCATTACGTCAAGAATTGCAAGTATAACCTGATTATAATGAATTCCATAGTTCTATATAGTCTCCAGAGCAACTCTTCCTCCAGTAGGTACTGTAAGTAAAGCACAAAGCGTTATGTGGAAGCATCGTAAAGTCGTTCTCATACATTTTATATGCTATATGTGCGTATATAAGGTACTTGTAATATATAAATATACTAGATTTATCAGTGCAACCATTCGGCAGATAAACCGAGCCATAACTAAAGCGATATCATATACCTACAGGAAATATATTTCCTGATTTTCTCATGTAAAAACTTTATTCATCATAATTATGATGTATTTTGAAAAATATTATCATAAAAATGGAAAAATGAGGACTTGTAAGCTTCATTTCATTTAGATGTTTACCTTCAACAGAAGCAAGTGGTGGTTTATTAAAAATTCAAACTCAGATTGCGACCTTTCGATCACAGACAGGCGTTTTAACTACTCGACCACCACTACTGCAGATGCTAATAGGTACCTAATATGTGATTTAAATCAATATAGTATCAATCTATGCCTTTCTATTTTCTATAGACGCTATTTAAATTTGCTTTTCCTTGCAAGCATAACGTAATTTCGTTTCCACCATAACCTGTACTTCATAGACAGGAAATTGTTAAGATCATTTTGTCGTTCATGTTAAAGTTGACTATTCGATATACGTAAAGAGTGACGTTCGTAGCCACTTGGCGTTGGAGCTGAGTCGTCAGCCGTCGGGCAGCGTCAATCGATCGGCTGCGCGCGCATTCCCCTATCTGCCTTAACAGAACCGCGACTCTGATCAACTTTGATCTCTTAGAAATGTGTTGAGTCGGTGAATAGTGCCTGGGAAACAGGATCTGAGAATCACCATCGGTCGATGATCAGAACCTGAATAAAAGGTTAGTATTTTCAAGCGATTAACATTAGAGACCCACTCGTGTGGCAGCCATTGAATTTTTGTCCTAGCTTCCTCACGACTTTTCGCCAAATCTATAAGTCAATCGTTGTTTACTATTTATATCTACTGAGTACTGAGTATATATTTTACCCTAATTACTAATAAAACTATGTAAAATCTCTACTTAAAATAATTGGCAGGTAATTAGAGAGCTTTTGAGGAGACAAGAAACTGAACCATATTTGGCCAAAATTAAAAAAAATTAAGGAAAAACGCAACTTGCCTACTGAGAGATGCGTTCTATAAAAATAGTTTTCTGTAATAATTTGTACCTACGTAAACTTTGTAAAATACTGATGGATCACAAAATTGATTACATTACAAAGCAAATGTGACAAGCAATTTTTTCCGCAATTACTTACTGCGAAGAAACAATACTTAGGTACATTAAATAGTAGGCATTATATTTCTCACTTATCCTTGAGTAAAGCCTAACCTGCCTTAAAATTCGAAATATCCAAAGGTTTTGATTTGGTCTCTGTCTCTGCCTACCCCCACGGGAAAAAGGCGTGATTTTATGAATGTAATGTATATATGTATTTGATTTAGTGAGAACCGTCCCGATATCTGTCAATCCACCCTGATGCCCCAGTCTACTCCCTTAGGGGACCGTACAGCACTCACAGTACCACGTCGATCCCTTTTACGGAGCACTATAAACAAGTATGCCTACCTACTACTAGAAGTAGTATAAGTGTGCCTATTGGGGTGGAAACATTAGGTCCAGGGGGTCAATCAGCTCATCAGCTTTTTATTTTATTATTTCCAAAAAGCTGGTCGAGGTATCCCGCGACCAAAGGGCTGGCAGCTTCTTTGGTCAAAGGCTAAGTATTCCCATATAGCTTGGCAATGCAGCCAGCTTTTTGGGTACGTTTCCGCGGGGCTACGCTCTTGAGGGGCTTTACAACTTGTAATTATTTTTTATTTTTGTATTCCTTAGTTTTTAATTTAAGTATTTTAAAATTATCTTTTATTAAAGTGTTTATTTTATTAAATAAATTTAAAAAAAACCTTCCACTTAATAATACAATTCCATTAAAATCCCGTTTCAATGTAACGTAACTTTACCTAAATGTAAACTACTGGACACAGCGATAAAAAGGACGATAGTCAAATTATTGCCTTTGCTTATTTCTAATTTAGCTGAAATTATAGATTTGAAAATAAAATTATAGATCTGATTATGATGATAAAGCTGGAAGGTAGTCATCATCTCAGTCACAAGATGTCCACTGCTGGACGTATCTACGTAATTGATTAAGGCCATTATTTTTATGTATTTCCAGGAAAAATAACAAAAGCGCAATTTTTAGCTTGAGCTCGTTTGAAAAATATTCAGGTAGATACTTACCTACGAGGGGCACACCGAAATGATCGGGAATAGAAAAAAATGTGAACATAAAGTAATGATGTGTATTATTATTGTATTTTTAAGTATTCTCCCTTGTGTTTAATACATTTTCCCATTCGATCAGACCAATTTTTAAAACAGTTATTTCAATCGGAAGTGACGTTGTCAAAATGACTGATTTGAAAGCGTCGACCACTTCTTCTTGGTCTTGGAACCGCTGACCATGCATTAAATCATTGGTTCTAGGGAATTTGAAGTAATCGTTGGGGCTCAGGTTAGGGCTAGTACGGAAGATGGTCCTCCAACTCCATGCTTTTCTGCTGCAAACAAGAGCTTGCTTTCCGAGCGGTATGGGAGCCTGGATTGTCGTGGTTTAAGATTGTCCGACGTTATGGTATATCTGTACGGAATTCTTTTATAACTTTTGGCAAATAAACTGTTGTTTACCAATCATCCGTAACTATTCTGCATTCCTGTAATGAAATTGTGGCAAATTTAGCCCGTTTTTGAAATGAAAGAAGCAATCATTTTCGTAGAAACGCTGCGAGAACGAAAAAATCTCTTGATTTGATCTACCCTTCGAAGACCCAAACAGCAGATTGTAGCTTTATTTCGGGTTCATACGCATAGATCCAGAATTCGTCACTTGAGATGATGTTAGAAACCGCGTTTGGGTTTTCTCCGTCAAACCATTGGAGAGTAAGCAGAGCCCATTTCCCTTGAGTCGCTTTTTGTTCTTCACTCAAATTTGAGATACCCAGCGGGAAATAATTTTTCTTACACCAGACTTTTGAAGTAAAATTGTTTAAATGGCTGTCATACTGGAGCCTAATGTTGTGCGCATCTGCTCGTATGTCACATGTTTGTCTTCTTTTATCATCTGGCGCATAGCAGTGATGTTTTCTTGTATAAGAAATGTTTTTGGCCGACTTTTAGAAGGGACAGTACTGAGAGAGGCACGTCCACGCTGGAATTAGCAATACCAGCGGTATATGGTTGTTAGATTAGGTGCATCACATCCATAAATAGAAACAAGCTCAGCTCTTCTGTAAAACCTCGTCGAAAGTTGTGAAAAATTAAAGCGTGAAAATATTCTTGCGTAAGCTCCATTTTCTTTATCGACTTGTCAACTTCCAACTGTCAGTGTTCTATTTTCTTTTTTGTACTTCTTTAAATGGAAATATTTTATTAAAAGACCAGTAATCATGTAGCAATATCTAATTTTATTCTATATGAAGCTAAAGTATTCTATTCCCGATCATTTCGGTGTGTCCCTCGTACCTACTTCGAGTGTTTGAAATTATTTAAAATATCTAATGTTTATGTAATTCCTTTATGAGATAAGTAAATTTATCTGCGTAAATAAGAATCTTTTACATAGTTTGCTAAGTGCAGTTAAAAATAAGAATGTTAGTCTTTTATTAGCCCTTCGCTTCGGTGACTTCCGAAGCCAGATTTTCGAAACCAGTTTCGAATAACGAATATTATAACCACCTTATCACTCTAAAATTGCATCAAGATAAATAAGTAATAATAAACACTTAGACAATATTTCGGACCGACGACCTGATAAATTAGAATTTTCTAAACAGTTATTTTGACATAGGCCTTCACTAAAAAGTAATTTCAAAAATTACTTCCCAAGAGTACCTACCTATCTATAAAATGGGGGTGAATGTTTATATGAAACTTTTTTAAAGTTTTCATAAATTTCATCCGTTTCTTAGTACTTTCTCTCTCATCAAAATATATAAAATTAATTCGTTACTGACTGAGTGACTAACAAACAATGCACTTATTTGGCATGTAGCTTCCTTAGGGAGTGTAAGGGAGCACTAAGAGAGAATTTCCCGAAATTCCCATATGAACAAAGTCCCGAACTCGTATTAGTTTCTACATTCATCGGTTTCGTCCCTGCGTTGATATACCAATCATGCAGTCAGTTCCAATGTTTTATATAGATGACGAGTTAAGTTTAAGTACCTATGTACCTATTTATATTACCACCTATTTATTATGTATTTTTTTTTCCAACAGACAAAATGTCGCCGCTTCTGGCCACGCTGCTAAGATGGCGGAGAGAGGCTACCGAGCCGGCTGTCGAGGAGGGCAGCTCCACCACAGAATTACGTAAGTCATATAAAAATCAGCATAGGTTAGTCAATAATTTTAGAATACGAAGAAAAAATATTTGAATAATAAGTAGCCGTTTAAAGTTCGCATGAATTGCGACTCTTGCGTTCCATTTTTTGTGAATCAAATTACGACTTCTTCCGCTTGCCGTACAGAGTTGGAATTATATACGTCGGAATTTCTGTAATTGGCATCACAAAAGTCTGTGTTTTTATCATAAGTTAGTATATGGAATTTGTCCAATGCTTCCCTAACTTAAAAAATAAAATAAAATGTATCTGCGTAACGCGAAGTATTTGTATGTGCGTACTTGTCTGGGCAGCTGGGACGGAGCTACCTTCGGGAACATCGACGGTGGCGCCCTCTCAGGAGACCGTCATGGAGATGACCGCCGACGTCGCGAAGAAGATTGGAATGGAAACTTGGCAGCTCGTCGCCATACTTGTTGGTAAGTTTCTTTTTTTTGGAATAAACCTTTTTTTATGAATGATCTGGACGCGAAGGATAGAGATTGGAGAGCTACATGCACTGAATAGACAGGAATGGCGAACCAGAGGGAGGCCTTTGCCCAGCAGTGGGACACTATAGGCTATTAAAAAAAACGTTATATATTTGAGAAGATATACATTTTATATGCGAGTTTAGTCGGAAAGGGCACCCTGGCATTGGTCATCAGGCATTGTGACGATAACTTTTTTTTGTAGGGTTGAGGTACTGGGAAGCTGTGTCCAAGCTGATAAATGTGCCATAGGTAGGGCCACGAAAGGTGTAACTAATGCCTCTGGTTTTATGCTTAAAGCGCGGTCAGCATAGAATGAATGCAATGCATCAGCAGTCTAATGCAACTGGTTATAATATAGCGCGTGAAGGGAATTATCAGCAACTAGGTATTTGATAATTACGAAAAATCAGCAAAATTTTCTGGATACCTGCGACAAGTGTGTCCATAAATATCAATTTATTTTTTTCAGTTTCCTTCTCTATAGGTAATATTTATACAATGTGTCCCGTCATCAGTGTCGGAGCCTTTAATGGTATGTTATATGGCATTTTTTATAGACAAATTACCACTCAAAACTTTTTTTTTTTTTTTTAACTTTCGTTTTAAAATAAAAAATAAACATTTTAATGGGCTAGTTCTTTTTTTTATTATATTTCGCTTCTTGTGAATACACAAGAAGCGAAATATAATAAAAAAAAACACAAAAAAAAAATTTTTTTTTTCTTTTTCCTTTTTTTCTTTTTTTTGTCTTTCATATTGAAACATTTTATTGTTTGCTTTCTCATTTTATTGTTGTCTACATGATTAGCTTTTTGAATGAGATATTTTATATCGATAGCACTTTTACACGAGTAGTTACGATTGAATTAGTATAAGTGCCTGAAAAAAAAACAAAATGGCTGCCATTTTACTACAGTAGAAGAAAAAAAAGGTGGTGATATGTTCATAAAAATGCCATATAACATACCATTAAAGGCTCCGACACTGATGACGGGACACATTGTATAATACATGAAAGAAACAAAATAAATATTTTTTTAAGTTTATGCAAATCAAATAACTAAACATCATAATTCTTATGTAGAAGATACAAGCAGGCATATTTATTTATCTAATTAAAGTTGAATAATCAAAAGTAAATAGGTAAAGATAAGAATAATATGAACGACAAATAGTAAACAATGTCGCAGTTTGACGATAGAACTTCTCGAAATAAATAGGTACCAAATAAAAAACTGCAAAATAATTATTCCAAAACTACATTGTATACGGCTCGGTACGGTAAAATGTAAATACGTAAAGCCATAGGTATATATTATACATAAACAAGGTTACTTCAAAAACATTAATAAAACATGTACATGTAAAACACGTACGTGATTTGTGATCTTCAAGATTGAAAGTAATATTCCTATTTTGATAAGGTCGTCGTGGATATGAAGAAAAAAAATCAAATTTCTGTGTGATCGAATACCTATGTTGGGGATCGAGTACCTATGTCATGCCTAAATGTTCAAACTGGTGGCGGCGGTGTCATGGGCCGGGTCGTGAGGTTCCCTCTATTGGTTGAGCTTTGCGTGGCTAGTTATATACAGGATATTATGAAAACCCTGCCTTGAAGACTCCGCTCAGACCATGAAACCAAAAAAGACCCATGCCAAATCGCGAAAAAAAAATCGGCCGTTCCATTTATTTGCTCGATCAAAATTGGTCACTTTGTACGGAACAGCTGATTTTTTTTCGTGATTTGATATGGGTCCCCATAGTAAAAGGTTGTTTGGTTTCATGGTCTGAGCGGAGGCGTCTTCACGGCTCGAACAGGGTTTTCATAACATCCTGTATATCATAATATTACGGTAAAGTTTTGTAATTATTAATATTTCAACAGGCGTTGCAGTCGTAGTCCTGGGAATATGCTTCTGCTGCATCAGAAGATGTTTCCGCAAGAGGCGCTCCAAGGACGGCAAGAAGGGTATGAAGGGGGTCGACCTCAAGTCCGTCCAACTCCTAGGGTCAGCTTACAAGGAAAAGGTAATGTTACAGTAACTCGCGTTCACAGCAGTACCACAATAACTAGATTTTTTTTTAGTTGAAAATTCGATGCCCTACAGTGATTTAATTTAAAAGTAAATTTTATTTTTTGTTCTCTATTTGACGTTTATTTAGTCAAAAACACAGAACTCAGAAGAGTGTGAGCCGACGCAGAAGCTAAAACGATACAAATAGTCAAAATATTATTATTATTGAGAATTATTTTGGTGGC
The DNA here is from genome assembly GCA_018467065.1 of Ephestia elutella. NCBI lineage: Eukaryota > Metazoa > Arthropoda > Insecta > Lepidoptera > Pyralidae > Ephestia > Ephestia elutella. The sequence continues at coordinate 15,539 of JAEMBS010000404.1, forward strand.
GGTGGCGTATCTTCTAGGTTCTGTGATCGAACACATGTCATTCATATACTTGTAAGATAAAAGATATTCATGTGAAATTTGGCGCGGGACATGCATTTAGGTTCAGCCGGACATGGAGGAGCTGACAGAGAACGCCGAGGAACCCGACGACGGGGACTCCAAGAAGGAGGAGCAGAAACTTGGCAAACTTCAGTTTAAGGTGATACTACTTCACTAGTGCTAGTAGTTTGTAGCTATGATTATTATAATGTCATATATTTTAAAACTTAATGTGAAAAAGTGCCTGTTAAGGAAGGTCTAATACTTATCTGAATAAATGATTTGAGTTTTGAATTTAATCTACTTAAGTAGTGAATTTTTTTTAGGTTGTTCCATTCTAACTATAGTTTTTTTCAAATCCAAGACTAGTTATGTGATAATGATTTCCTGTTCATAAAGTGTTGGTTGATTTTCAGCTCGAGTATGACTTTAATAGCAACAGTTTGTCAGTAACTGTTATTCAAGCAGAGGACCTTCCTGCCCTGGACATGGGCGGCACATCCGATCCCTACGTGAAAGTGTATCTCCTCCCTGACAAGAAGAAAAAGTTCGAGACCAAAGTCCACCGGAAGACCTTAAGTCCAGTATTCAACGAAACGTTCGTTTTTAAGGTGAACTACATAGAAAGTATTATTTCGTATTTTAGGTTTTAATTGAAAACACTAATACAGTTATTGATATTATTCAGAATGTACCCTACGCCGATGCAATGAACAAAACGCTAGTATTCGCGATCTTCGATTTCGATCGGTTCTCGAAGCACGACCAGATTGGCGAGGTGAAGGTGCCTCTCTGCCAGGTGGACTTGGCGCAAACGATCGAGGAGTGGCGCGAGCTGCAGAGCGTCGAGGGCGAAGGCGGTCAGGTGCGAGACACATACAAAAAATACTTCAGTAATTATTTGTACAAAAGTAATTATTCCTTGAAATTGCAGCGTGGTATCATATTATGCAAATAAACTATCCCACACTCCTCACAAAGCGTGGAATTGTGGTTAATGTACTCTACATGATTACTCTTTACTAATTAAGGCTGTAAACATTACTCAGCTGGTATCTGTAATTAATTGTGTTTACTTTCAGCATTTGATACTTTGGGAAACAAAACTATATTTCTTTATTCAAAAACTACTGTTAACTCTCTCTTATTTTGTGGTATTGTCAACGTTATTTTTTATATTTTTAAAGAATATAAGTATAGACAATCTAGTCTTTTTGTGAAGTTTCAGGCTAGATGACAAGTAAGTAGATCATTTTATTGTTGCGAAAAAAATCCGATTGGTCCTACAGTTAACGAATCTGTTAACAGTTACACCCAGGTCACATCAACAGCCTATTTACTGAGAATACACTTAATCATACTAAGGACATTACTCCCATAATTGCACAACATAGAAATATAAATTCTAATTACTACTTTAAACGTAAGAATATTAATGAAGGACGACATTTCTTTTTATTAGCTTTAGGCTAAACTGGCAAAACACACTACATACACGCTTTTCTAAGACACACCTCTATGAAATTTTACAAAACTTGTGTTTTGGCAGAATAGCATTGTTTCTTTTAATAAATCAACTATTACTTTTTAAATCACCATTTTAATGAACTAGAATGTTTCGGAGATCGATATTTTTATTATCACCAACATGTGCTCTGAAGATATCTTTATTCTTTAACATTATAAATAGTCTGATTACTACAAAAGTTTGTTGAAATTGTGATTTATATTTTTGAGATTTTACTGCACTTTTTTACTCAGAGGTACCTTGACATACATTGTACGGAACGCGTGTCATGTATCATCCGTTTCATCAACTAGGTACATCACGTAAAAGCAATAAATAAATTGTTTGAGGTCAAGGCCCTCTAATTGGATTGTCATTTATTTTTCTGATAAACTTGATTTTGACAGCAAAAATATATTTACTTGGTTTTTTCTCTTTTTCTCCATATTTTCTCTGCTCTGCTTGGCTGTGTTTGATTGTGTCCTGAACAATCTTGCATGCCGCTTCAAAAACGAAATGATCATTCACGTAAGTATTGTTTTGAGACACATCAAGAATTACTGTATATTTCAGATTCTCTTTCAATAACGGGGCAATAAATTGTTATAATGTACAACAGACAACATAAGAGTATTTTATAATATATATAGAATAATAGGAAATAATACAAAAAATAAATCTATATGTTTACTAATCACCTTATACCTATCACCCGTCATACCATATTATTTTAAGTTAATTTTAATTTGATCCATCCAACACTTTCGTTTATTTTCTATGCGGCTGGGGAATGTTGCATGTTTGTTCTTTGTTGTGCACGTCTCTACCCGAGATGCCGTTTTATGCAGTTCCCTTTCTATGACCTAATTTGTCAAAAAAAATACACCATGTACATAATTGGTAAAAGATGATGAAAAACATTAAGTAACATTTGTTAAAGATGCGTGAAATGACAATTCAGGGTAGTTATTTCATGGTGTTTTAATTGGCTTTACGTAAGTCTAAAAATCACAAAAAGTTTCATCATTCACTTTTGCTTTCGAGTGTTTCATTAACTCTATAAATTACTGTACAAAATATACGTACCAGCATCTACAGTTTGTAATCAATAATATTGTTATTAATGATATAATATAACGGAGTATGTTACAGGCCACCTTTTGAACGAGAGAACAACTTGTCTTTACCTAAGTAGGTATGACCGCACCAACCAACGCCTGAAGCTCTGCATATTTCACAAAACAGATAATATGAAGAATATGCACACATAATACTTGCGAGTCCATTTTAGTTTTACCCATTAGTAATTTGAATTAATTTGTTATCAATAACTGACTTGTTTATGTTGACCTAGTAAACAGACAATCGCGATGGGTCACGAAGGAAAAGCTGATTGATTTGATACTCACTGCAGCTTTAATTATATGATTTTGGAAAGTAAGGCGTTTGAGGGAAGTATAGACTAAAGGGCTTTTACTCAGCGATGGTGAAAGAGGCCCTTAGAATGCCGAACAAAAAATGTAACCATTTTTTGTTTATTTTGATGTAAAAATAGATTTTTGCAAAGGTAGAAACTTGAATGCGTATATGCGACATTGCGATATTACGTAAATGCGAGTAGCTTATGATAACATGATACTTATTTTTTTGCCATTTACTGCAACGAATTATGAACTCTACATCGTGAACATTACGTAGTAGAAAAATAAAAGTGGTGTTTCACAGTGCAGACAATCAAATAAGATCGAAAACTGATATTTTAATTTCAATTTAGTTTATGAGTAACTAAGTTAAAGAAAATCACCCGGTTGTTCCATTTTCATTATATTCGAAGGACACTGTTCATTCACTTTTTGGAGCTGCTAACACACACCATCTATTTACTAATTATCTAGAACCGTATTGATGTTTAGTTAATGTTATACTAATTCTTAGGATTGAATGTGTTTTATGGTATATTACTAAAAGCTTATCTATCTTTCAAAGAAATTAGTACCTGCGCTTATCTATTTACCTGGTATTCAAAGTTTTGATTCAAGATTTTGATTTTTTCTAACGCTTCAATTTTAGTTGCTTTATAATTTTGTATTTTCCTATTATTATCTACTGGTCATAAAAAGATGCAAATAGGTATAGACAGTAAATACAGGTAATCATTCAGATGATCCCGACTTTCTTTACATAAAGTCTGATGAGGAACTTTTTTGACAAAAATAAACAAAGTTCACTTTGATTGGGTAAGACTAACCAGGCATAGTTTATTCATCATTTTAGGTTTAGATAGGTACTAATTTCTTTTTAAGAAATATCTACAACTATATATATTTATCTACCTATGCATATGCTTATGTTATGTGTGTACCTAGTATAGAAAATTGCGATCTGTTCCTAAAATGGGTACCTAGTCTTAGCGCCGACTTGGGACACGGTGCAAGGTGAGGGTCAGTGACGTCACACATGTTTTGAATAGATGTACAGGCTGTAGATAGGGACATTTTCGACCTAAGGTAAGAGCTTATTGATGATCTGAGCTGGGTGTTACAAAACAACGAATTGGCTACATTTCGGCAACAGATCGTAATGAAACACTAACGTCTTCCAAGACACCTCAGCGGAAACTGAATGCTTTTTAAGTTTGATGAACGTTGTTTTGTTTTGTTCGTCTTATAGTCTATTATGTACAACAGTTACATGTTCCGTCTTTAATTTATTGTTTTAGATGAAATGTGCTAAAACGTTATATGTAACGCAATGAACGTGTCAGTCAAATGTGCGTATGATTAGATGCAAACTGAATATGTTTAAGCATATGTCTCAACTGTGTATGGGCTATGCGTCCCAAGCACGTGCGTCAGGACAGTTTTTCAGTTTATGCATATCATTGTTGCTACTATCATTAACTGCTATAAACTGAAATACTGTTCAGACATCAAAACCAATACGCTTATAGGTACCACACGGAGCTATTGTTACATTTATTTATTTTTTCTTTGGTGTAACGAGTTTAAGTGCCCCGATCCGCCCTAAGCCGCGTTATCTATGGCCCATATATTATTTTGTTTTACAAACAGCTTTTCAAACCCGTTCTGTGAACGCTACAAAATCCCTACACAACTTATCCTATATCTCTCTTCCATACCGTTCACACCTAACAAAACTTAACCTTATATATTTACCTACAACAATATAAAATAAATTAAAGATATAGCAACTTGCGAAGGAATCATGATAAATCTTTTCTTTATTAATTATAATATATTTTAAGAAATCACACTGAATTATTTTTATATATTTGCATACATTGCAGGACAACAAGCTGGGAGACATATGTTTCTCATTGCGTTATGTACCCACGGCTGGTAAACTGACAGTTGTCATCCTCGAAGCCAAGAACCTCAAGAAGATGGACGTCGGTGGCTTATCAGGTACTCTACTTAAGTACTTGCCGATCATGTACATGGTAAAACACTGCTAACACTTCCTTAACTAGGTATCTGATTTCACAGGACGTATAGGGAAAAATATTTGTACTTATGTTTTCGTTACGGACTATTGTAATCACTCAAGTATGTATTTTGTATCACATCTATATAATGCATGTATTTTGTATTTAATTGATTAGATACCTCAAATATTCATTATGGTATATTTTAATTCATAAACTGGTGCAACAGGTTGTTTTTTACTCATATTCAAGTATATGATAATAATCAAATTTAAATAACAGTCATCGAATAGAAATTTTATTTGTAAAATAGGTAGCAAATTTTCTTGATTTAACAGATCTACTTTGAAATTTCAATCATAGCATAGCACAAGTAGTTATTTAAAATGAATTTTAACACAGCTTTATTTTGATTTACATAATTATTATAAGTAAATTTATTATCATTTATCACATCAAACAAAAAGTAGATTTCTCACCCACACACATTTCCATTACTTACAATTAAATTACTAATTTTATATAATATTTAACATTTCGATTTTACTGTTTCTTTTTCCATATCCGGCTACCTCGCGGCGTGTCTACAGATCCGTACGTAAAGATCGCGCTCATGCAAAACGGCAAACGTCTCAAGAAGAAGAAAACGAGCATCAAGAAATGCACACTGAATCCCTATTACAACGAGTCATTTACTTTTGAAGTACCATTCGAACAAATACAGGTGCGAGCCGAGATTGCAAAAATTGGTGTGGCAGCACATTGCAGGGACATCCCACTGAATGATTTTCGAATAGGATATTCCAGACTGTTCTACTTCACCTTGAAGAACCTCTTGGAAGGAAACTTCCACGAGGTTCCACTGGTAGAACCAATAGTAGAACCTTTTGGAACAGAGGTCGAAGTATTATCGATTTACGAGTACTTATAATTTCATTCAGAAATGTCTCCAATATGTGCGATTTGATGTTGTGTACTTATTGTTGTGATTGGGTAATTACACCACTTGCATCCATGCCGATCCTGTCCCTATATTTAATTGGTTTGTTGTTGTGTTTTTGTTGTTTACTTCGAATTATTTAATCAGAGTTTTTAATTGTTCAATAAGTTACTAGATGGATCTAATGGTCCTCTACAAGATATAGGTCATTAAGGAAATGTGAGTACATTTATTTCGAACTTTACCTATCTCCGTTTCCGACATTTAACTTTTTTTATTATTTCTATCTAGTAAATCATAATTTGGTTTTGTGACTTTTATACCTACTTACCCAAGAATAAGCCCACTATTCAACAAAGCGTGGCCTTCGAATCTCACGACTCTTGGCTCTGTCTACCCCTTAAGGGATAAAGACGTGATGTATAGGTATCTACATCTAATAATTCTTTACACTTATCAAACATATTTGCGTAAAAACAAACAAATATGTAGGAAATAGATAATGTATAATACACACATTGCTCAATTATATAAACTGCTCAACAATTAGGACTTTGGTTTTAAGTATTTGATTTGTTTGTGTTGCCGTTGTAATGTTTGCTAGTTCAATGTAGTAGCCCTTGTCTGCGTTCCCTAATTACCTAATTCTTTTTCTATCCTTTATTACCTCTGCCTACCTAAGATCCTCTATGTATTATTTAAGGCCCGACTTATTAAAATCTCACTTTTGAAATGTTGACCTTTATCTGTAACTAGGTGTTTCACATAAAGGTTTTCATTTTTTAATGATTTTAAATAACGTCGCGGCTTTGAAGAATACGTATCTTCAATAATCCGAGTGGTGTCTTCTGAATCTCCCCTCGTAACTGCATTACAATTTGGTGACTTCAAATTGTAATAACTTATGGTTTAAGGAATCCAGTCCTTCGTTCTTCTTCTACAGCTGTCTCTCATTTCAACTACCTTATTTAAAACCATTGCTTTGCTCCCTGCGTATGTAAGTATTCAAAATGTGCTGTCTATGTCGTTTTCTGGAGCAACAGCATGTTTAGACATGAGACGTAACGTAGTAATTCGTCTATATGTCGTCACCTCGCATGTCAGTTCCAGTCAAAAGATACAAAGGAGACAATTTTTTTTTATAAATTACAGTCTCCTCAGTACCTTTTGGTATACCGTTAATCATACATGAATCATTAACTCATTCATGGTTAATATCGGCGGTTGGATGCAAGGTGCAACGAGTTAAACTTGATTAATAATTAAATGTCCGATATGAATTATTCTGTTAAAAATATTTTAATAAGAATAATACCTACCTATTTATTCTTATTAAAATATTTTTTTTATAAAATACCTAATTATTTTATTTTTGAACATGCATTGACCAATAGGTACCTATATAATGCTGTTAATCTTCTGAATAAAATAAAATAAATAAAGTGTTTTGGATACACACTCGATCGAACACAAAAATAACTTTTCAAAATTGAATAAGTAAATTTAAAAAAAAATATCTAAAGTAACAATCGAATTAAATAAATACTAAATAGTAACTAATAGATTGAGAAATTCTTTTTCTCGAAAACCAGTTACTCGATTCAATATATCTAAGTTACTAAATTTATATTAATGATCTATGATTGATATGAATTTTTAGTTTGTTTACTAATGCACCCAACCGCAGATATTGCTTCATAGAACTAACAAAATTAATAAATTATTAACGACATTGCGCTTCAGAAAGTAAATCTAGTGGTAACGGTGGTGGACTACGATCGCATCGGCACTTCGGAGCCAATCGGGAAGGTGGTGCTGGGGTACAACGCTTCGGGCACGGAGCTCCGCCACTGGTCGGACATGCTGGCCAGCCCTCGGCGCCCCATCGCGCAGTGGCACACGCTCAAAGACCCAGATGATGGAGAGAAGAAAGATTAAATCTCAGGCGGAGGTAAAACTTACTACTTTTTTACCAATAGTGGACGAAGATCAAGGGCTTCGTATAGCTACTACGATTCGCGGTCCTGTGGTGAATTCATCGGCTTGAATTTAAATCTAAGCTTGAACCCTAAAATCCTACCCTGTGTGTCATTATTTACCTCAATAAGTAAATAATGAAGTATTCCTCTATTTTCAAATTAATTCATTTCATCAAATCAATTTAAAACTACATTTGTAATTATTTATAGTTACGGAACTTTTTTTATTTTTTTTAATAAAGATGGGTTTGCTCTTGACTACAATCTTGCCCGAGGACAGAGATGAGGTCTACGACTGACGACGACGTGTCGGTTGTCGCGGTCAACCCCATACTTTTTAAAATACCGCAAGATTTTTTTATATAATTTAGAATTAATTCTGTCAATTTCAGACTAATCGCAGCTCGCAGTCACAGGAGTGGAAGATTATACGTGAATTTATCAGTACCGGGTACTTACTTTTTTCGCATTTGTCATTCTACCTTATGATTATGAAGCATTATTATTATGTTTTTCTATTATTTTGTACTGTAAAGCCCATAGCAATTATTGTGATAATTATGATAGTTTCGAAAACAATGTTAAGGAAAATATTAATTATTAATGTGCTTATTACTTCCACTACTCAACATTTTTTTACAAATGTCAGGTGAGGCAAATTCCTATAAAATATCAATGTAATGAGGATTATAGAGATGAAATGTCAGTTCAGGAATGTATTTCCCATCTCACACGTTCATAAAACGAAAAAATTGTGATGTTCTGAGATATTTACGGTAACAACAAACAAAAGAGAGTCTTGGAATTTGATCGGCTACGTAAAAAAAAAGAATATTCGTCTCACCTTACATTTCCCTCGCTTAAATTAATTTAATACTCGTATCTACTTACATATTTATTTCTGAATTTGTTTTACAGTACCTAAGTAAAAAAATATATAATAAAAATATATCAGTTATATTCAATATATATAGCAGTAATACTATTTATTATTTACATAAAGTTTATTTCAATTTGTTCATCTATTGCGCTACCAAATGTCATCTAGAGAAAACTATTATCTAAACTTCGGAATGTTTAAATTCTACATGTTTATTGAAAAAGTTTACTTGGTGTACGAATCTAATTGTCTTAAAAATTACTTAACGCTATGTAAATAAGTTATATCCTGTTAAATTTATTACATTCTATTTTACTATCAGGTAAGTGTTAAAATATTGATACCCTTTTATTAAAAAAAAGTTCCTCTGTAGAAGAGAACATTTCTATATGTAGTGTAATCGTATATAGCGTTTAGTTTACATTATGTACACAAGGCATAACAATTTCCATTAAGTATATTTAAAATTCTCTTCTGGCGAGGAACAAACCATAGGCCTATCGATCTAAAATCATAAACATAGGTTAATCTTATTATTCGTTATTTTAAATGAAAACATGACATTTAAGTTGATAACTTTCATTGTTATTATTACGTGTAATCAGAAGTTATTATTGGTCAAGGCTGATAATTGTTTGCATTTTTCAACAAAATATTTTATATACCTAATGG